>OY748295.1:12423460-12649040 GCA_963556515.1 Nudaria mundana | reverse complement strand
TAATCGCCAAGGACTCGCCGTGCCTTTCCATAGCCTCACCCCAGACATGCGTTACGAATGCCAGAAGATCACCCGTTGATCGTTTTGGCCTGAAGCTGTATTGCCGATCATTTAGTAGCGAGTGATCTTCGTGCTATGGGGAAAAGGCCCCGCAGCACGCAACCCTTCTAGCCTGCTTCTGTAAGGACGGTGGGTGGCGATCCCGCCGTCCTCAGGCCCCGATCATGGAGGACGATATTCTTGGACGTAGTCGCGTAGTCTGGGGCGGCCTGGCCGCCGACTACGGAACTCGGCGGGGAGGGTACGCTCCCTCTCCCTCCCGGCCGCCTCCTTTTAGCATGACTTGCTTGCAGAAGGACACGGCCGCGTTCCACCTACTCCCGCTGGATACCATGGCTTGAAGCATGGTCCCCAGCGAGAGGGTATCCACGCCCAAACCCACTACGAGGTCCCGGCGCTGACTCGCCCACGCTGAGCACTCCACAAACGTGTGGAGTGCGGTGTCGTCGTCGGAAACCTCGCAGTGTTCGTGTTGAAGGGCTCTCGCTTCCAGGTCCCATGGAGGGGTCCCGGCTAGGAGACATGCAGCCTCTCCGGAGATCGTGCGGTACCCCCGTATGGTTCTGACGGCCAGGGTTCGAAGTGGTCTGTTTAACAGAGTCACGTTCCTCTTGACCGCCAACTTATCCGCCCATACGGGAGCCCCGTATAGGGCCATACTCCGCACGATCCCCAGGTACAGTCTCCTGCAGGAGGCGTTGGGTCCCTTTAGGTTGGGCATCAGTCGCGAAAGCGCGACCGATGCCTGCGTCACCTTAGGGACCAAACTTCGGAAATGTGGTCCGAAGTTCCATCGGCTATCAAGTACGATCCCTAGGTACTTCATCGAGGGCTTGATGCCGATGCTAACGCCTCCCACATTTATGCTGGAACCTTCGGGTGGACCATTCCGATGTCTGTGAAAACACAGAACCTCGGACTTGCGCAAGGCCACCTCCAGTCTCAGCTGCCGTATCCGACCCACGACTCGAGCAACACCCGTCGTGACCTTGAGTGCTGCCTCCTGGTACGTTGCACCCTGCGCCGTGACGGGGGTATCGTTGGCGTAGCATGTTACGCCGACACCCCTAGGCAACGCACCCCGCAGCACCCAGTCGTAGCCAATGTTCCACAGAAGCGGCCCCAGGACCGACCCCTGCGGAACACCGCACGACACATCTCGCCGAGCTGGCCCGAGCCAGCTGGGGAAAGCTATGGCCCTCTCCGAGAGATAGGCCCCGACAATACGACGGAGGTAGAGAGGCGTTTCGTGATACACGAGCGCCTCCCTAACGCAGCTCCATGGCAAGGTGTTGAACGCGTTGGCGATGTCAAGAGACACCGCCACCACCACCTTGCCCTGCGAGACTGCTTCCTCCGTCAGGCTCTTCACGCGCATGATCGCGCTCACGGTGGAGCGTCCCCGATGGAAACCGAACTGGTTATCCGCCAGGTCTGGCCCCACACTCGTGAGATGCTCGACGAGGCGTTCCGCGATAATTCGCTCAATGAGCTTACACACCTCGTCGAGCAACACGATCGGCCGGTATCCGGACCGTGAGTCCACCGGCCGCCCCGCCTTACGGATCAGGACCAGTTTCCCTGTCCTCCACACCTTGGGAAACTGGTCCCTTTCGAGGCATGCGCTAAAGAGCCCCATCAGTCGAGGCCCGAGTTCTTCGAGGGCCAGGACCCATGCACGGCCAGGAATGCCGTCGGGTCCGGGGGCAGTGATTTTCCGGCGTTTAAGCCGGAGTACTGCCGCACCTAGCTCCCCCACCCTGACTTCGGGTATGTCGTCCTCGCTGGTGCTATCCGCGTCGGGCAGAGACGGAGCCATGCGCGGAGGGACGTGCTCCTCCGCGCTCGTCGGAAACAGGGAGCCCATGACCCGCTCCAGCTGCTGCGGCTGGAGACTCTGTGTCAGTGGGGGCGCCCTAGGTCGGAGTTTCTCCCTGACCTGTAGGTACGGGCGCCCCCATGGGTTCTGCTGCAGGGTCTCCAGGAGCTCCTCGCGGGCTGCCGTCTTGGCCCGCTTTAACGTCTCCTGGAGATTACCTTTAGCCTCCCTGTGTGCCTGAAAAAGCTCCGCCTCTCGGGCTGCCGCGTCGTCTGGGCGGCGACGCCTCCGGCGAAACCTGGTGTACCGGCGGCGGGCGGAGATGCATGCTGCGCGCAGCTCTGCAATCTCCGGTGACCACCAGTACACCTGCTTCCTGGCCGGTCTGGGCATCGCCGCCCTAGGCATTGCCGCATCACAGATTTGCGACATGGCTCTCCTGAACCACTCCGCCTCGGCATCCACATCGGCAGGCCGGTCCGGAGCCGGAATCCAGGCCTGCACGATGGATGCCTCCAGGAGAGCCAAAAACTAATATTAGAATAAAGCACATTTATGAATATTATACTTATTTATTCGAATGATTATGAGTTTCGATCATTAGTATAAACAAATATATTAAAACAAATATTAGTAAAAACTAAGTGTATAATTTGTGATACGAGTATTATGAATTTAAATGATTATGTTTTTTAATATTTAGTTGTAATTTTTTTATGAATAACGATCATTATAATTTTAAATGGTATGAGAAACATTTTCGGACCTCCGATGATAGGAGTTGAAAAGTTATGTAATGGGCACCCATCTCAAATCAGGTAGCTAACAGAGTTATCCAGTTAAAAATATTCGGAACAAAATTTTGCATAAAAAGGTTGCATTAATTTGTATAGAGCTGCAAAGTGGTGCAGGTATTAAGTACATCATTATAAATCAAATATCAAAAGTTCATATTCGATCAGACTTGTGCTAAAAAAGTTATTCAAGGTTGAAAAGTTAAAAAGATGAAAATTTTCGGTTTTTTGGATTTTTCTCGTAAGCAGTGAATTATATCAAAAATTGGTTTTGCACAAAATTGTAGATAATAAAATAACCTACAAATAAGTCCTCCCAGCTTTTTTCCTAGGAATTACCATTTCTGAGAGATTGCGGTTATTAACGCCCAACAAGCTATAGTCTACACGCAATGCTGGTCCGCTCCTATTAACTCTGTCGTGATGTTATAAAGCCTATGTTACTCGCTAAAAATGTAGCTTTAAATTAAAAACCCCTTTAGGAGTAGAATTTTGGAAAATCCTTTCTTATCGGAAGTACACGCCATATAAAAAACACGTAACAAGGACTTATTTTATTATCTACAATTTTGTACAAAACCAATTTTTGATATATGCACTGTTTACGAGAAAAATCCAAAAAACCGAAAATTTTTAACTTTTTAACTTTTCAACCTTGAATAACTTTTTTAGCACAAGTCTGATCGATGGGAACTTTTGATATTTGATTTATAATGATGTATAAGTACATACGTGCACCACTTTGCAGCTATTACAAATTAATACAAATACAAATTAATGCAGCCTTACAATTTTGTTCCGAATATTATAACAGGATAACTCTGTTAGCTACCTGATTTGAGATTTCTTTTTGAGATATATGTGGGAGACTCTGTAAAATAATGCTACTTACGAAAAATGAGCTTGCTGTTAATCAATATTTTTCAATGTTCTACGGCCCGTATACTAATACTATTAAAACTGAGTCTATGACTGACGCAATTCGTCATCGTGAAATTTAATAACTTTAAAATTTTAAATGAGCGTCACCTTAGGTGACCAATGTGTAATACTTTCGGTGACCAATGTTTCTGTGACGGTCAAATCAGTGACCATCGAGGAATCACTCACATCACACAGTGAGGTATCACTACATTTGGTATTTTGATCCAAAATAATCTGAGTATAAGAAATAATAGTAAAAAAACTTTTTTTTATAATAGATTCGACAAATTCACGCCGCCCGTCTGCTGGGAAGCCGTTGCGACGTTTGGCGATTGTAGGCGACTCTCACAGTATGTACTCAATAATTATGTACTATTAAGAGTGGCCCTCAACTTAGCGACCTAGTGATGTGTCTCTTCACGCTCTGCTTGAAGAACCCTGGGTTGTACGGGTTAACCTCTTTACGTGGTCATAGGAAGGTATTTTTAGAAGTATGCATGCATGATTGCAGGAAGTCAAGGGGTCCTCAAGATGTTCTATGAAAAAAAACCTCTTGACGCCAATTTGACTGATGTAGTTCGTATACCTCTATCTCGATTTATAAATTTTCTTTTTCGTTAGTCTGTATGTGCGGCAATAATCGTACTATTCACCCAATCTACTCGTATATAGGTACGCATCTGGTTAAGATAGTCCATTCAGGCAATTAATTCCATAAACGAGTCATCTAAATCTATAAAACTACCCCAAAGTAGTAACATAATTAGACGATTAGTGGCCCCGAGAGAAAAACGATAGCCCCACTAAATCAGACCTTACAGACATTAACATATGGGTTTGTAGGCTTATAAGGATGTTTAGTATAAATACCACAAATATCCTTGAGAAAATATCGCGATTTCCTGACGAGTACTTTATTGGATTGTATTACGATGACTATTAAAGAACGCTATGATTATTATTTTCTGTTCGGCCAGAACGATAAACTGAAAATACTGGCCGCAATAACAGTCAACAACCAGTAAAATGTTTTTTTACTCTACAGTTTAATATCTATTTAGATTGAACATTTCGTGGAACGACAGCTATTTCTTTGAATCGTGTAGACAATGATCAGCATTTGAAATTACTTAGGTATATAAATGTATTTGATCTTTCAAAGGTCGACTCAGAGTCTCCAAGACTCAAAGTCTGAGACGTTTTAAGTCTGTTATTTGCTCCATTCATAATTCGCTAGACATGGCGCAGCATTAAATTTTGTATCGTAGGTTTTAAATTATCACAAATTTCCATTTATTTTATTTTATTTATTTTTATTTTGCATAATTACACATAACCTTACACCCACTGCATAATTACACACAACCTTAAAAAAAGCTCTTAAAGTAATCACACAAATCACAGGCATGCATGACATTACAACTGTACAGTTTCAGTGTTATTTACACACTTAATAATACTTATTCTTTATTTTATTCCACTTTACTGATTGACAAAAGCATCAAAATCACTATAATACATGTCCTAGTTACATGAATTATGATGTACCTATTAAAACGTTCAAAGCACTAAACTGCAAAGCACTGTCATAGCGAGAGAACACACACTTGACGTCAAGCGCCGCCAACACTAGAGATGCCGCGAATAGTCGTTATGGCAAATAGTCGAATAGCGATTAATCACCATTGCCTATAGCGAATAACGATTAATCGTCATTGCCTATTGTGAATAGTCGAATGGCGCAAAATCCAAAACCTTATTTCCACAAATTTGGCCTCTTTCTTCGAATTTGATTTCTTAAACGTCGCATAATGATAAAATACTCGTAATACAGACTCTTTATTTATTGATCCATCTACCGGCAAGAGTTCTAAGTGTTTACATGACTCAAAGTAATAGAGAAGTTATAGTTTGATATTGATTTTTCATGTACATGGTTTACAACGGTACATGGTACACAACGGTACTGACTTTGTGTGTGAGGAGGTTAAGGAGAGATGCAATGATTAATGCTTTATTTAAAAGTAACTCACGCTCACATTAGTAATTCTCACGTGAGCCCATTACCAGGATAAAAACGTCCTAAGATCGAAGTGAATGCCGAGTTCCGGTTTAATCGTGCGGCCACAGGTCATTTTCCTTAATGTATAGATCGTTTACCTCCTTGTAGATTAAAACACGTCAAACATTGACACAAAAACCGACTTCAAATTACCAGAATGGAACCAAAAAATTATCGGAATGGGATCAAATTAAAATGTGACCACTAGCAGTAGATTTCAATTAAAAAAAACAAAATCGGTTCACCCAGTCGAAAGATAAATCGCGGCGGTGAGACCGATCATGGACGATTGGCTGCAGAGGCAGCATGGTGACCTCACGTACCGTGCGACGCAGATGGTTGCCGGGCATGGATGCTTCGGTAGCTATCTGTTTCGCATGCATCGTGAGGTCACACCCCGGTGTCAACACTGCGAGGTTTCCGACGACGACACCGCACTCCACACGTTGGTGGAGTGCTCAGCGTGGGCGAGTCAGCGCCGGGACCTCGTAGTGGGTCTGGGCGTGGATACCCTCTCGCTGGGGACCATGCTTCAAGCCATGGTATCCAGCGGGAGTAGGTGGAACGCGGCCGTGTCCTTCTGCGAGCAAGTCATGCTCGCGAAGGAGGCGGCCGGGAGGGAGAGGGAGCGTACCCTCCCCGCCGAGTTCCGTAGTCGGCGGCCAGGCCGCCCCAGACTACGCGACTACGCCCAAGACTATCGTCCTCCATGATCGGGGCCTGAGGACGGCGGGATCGCCACCCACCGTCCTTACAGAAGCAGGCTAGAAGGGTTGCGTGCTGCGGGGCCTTTGCCCCATAGCACGCAACCAGATTCACTCACTGACGCGGGATAAAACCCGACCCCAATGACGCGGGATTCTCGTCCCGACCAAACACCCGCAGAGACCACAGGGGTGGTCAAAGTCCGCCGGGCGCCACTGGACATACCCTCTGCTAGTAACCAGGGACGCCCGGCAACGGACGTTAGAGCGGCCGCGGCCTTGGGCCGCGGAATTAAAAAAAAAAAAAAAAAAAAAGTCGAAAGATAAATGAGGTACAAATTCAGTCGAATAAATAACCTTTTCTTTTTTTTGGAAGTCGGTTCAAAATAGTTAATTGTGCAAAACAACAACAAGTACACATACGAAGTTGAGCATCCACTGAGTACGCCAAATGTCAACATTCAGGAACAAATTTTGACATTTGACGTGCTCAACGGATACTTAACTTCAAATTCTCAATTCAGAAATCGGCCGTCAAATATTTCACGTTTAGAATATTAGTAATAGATATTTATCACTTTGCTGTATATCATAAAATATACAAAAAGAAATCCCGATGTTTGTTTAGATTTAGTTGTCAATGTTTGTTCTGGATATAATATGGAAGTTTAAAAGGAATTTGTAAAGAGCATCGGAAGAAAAGATCACGTAGCAAACTTTTAATAAACTTGTGAGATAGAGATATCGGTGTCTAGAGGTACTAGGGTTGCACCGGCTTTAAGAATTTACAGGTACATGAAATAAATGTTAGCTTGGTTTATTATGATAGATTGTAGTTTAGAAACGTTCTCAAGTAAATGGTTTATATATTTAGTAAGTTTATATTTTTGTTTTTAGTGGCAAAGATTAGATGATTAGGTTTCGTATGATTTTCTTGTTTTGGTATTGAAACCTAGAGAAAAACAAGCCTAAGCTATTTTCTGTCCCAAATTTAGGTAGGTTTCCTTACGAATTACGGTTCAGAAAAAAATTCTCTGAACTTTTTGTTTGTTTGGTCTAACTTATGAGGTGAAATACCAAACACAAGATTGTACCTTTAAGCGTCGTTAAGACTACGCTATAATATATAGCATCATAGCATATAGTATATAGCACAACTATATCGCACACCATACATTAACTATGAATACGTTCACTCTGCGCTTTACTATTGGGCTTGCTATACGCTCTATAATTGAGCGATGCGCTGTGCTGGTTGCGTTATATCGCACGTGTCAATAATGTAAAATATGTAGATGATGCCTCATCATAATTCTTTGAAATATTATTATACTTGTGGGTAAAAGTAGTTATGTACCTTTTATTAAAGATAGTAGTTAAATATTCGCTTACTCCCACCAATGACACTTATATAAAAAGGAGTGTTGCAGTACGATCCTGTTCAGTTTAGACTACGAATTTACAAGTGTATTGCTTTATGTTATTCACAAATTAGTACAGAAATATGTCCTATGTAGGTATTAAAGCCTAGTTCAGACAATGTGTATATAAGACAGTTTGGCTACTTGATGTTATTTATCGTTAAGTGTATTGTTACTATGTTTAAATAATTGTAAGATATTATAATATGACCCTACCGAGTTTAGTATAGTCATCCTACCTGTACCTGGACTCTTAGGGAGTTATGTAACATAGTTACATAATACATAGTGTGAGTATATTAGTTATTATGTTGGTGGTGTACCTGGGATCTGCTTAGAGATTTATGTAACGTAGTTACATAATGTAAGTATACTAATTATTATGTTGGTGGTAGTTCACCACCAACAAGATTAGGTACTAAGACAAGTGTGGGTGTGAGGTACACCTCTGCCTACCCCTTGTGGGATATAGACGTAATGTATGTCTGGCTTCCTGACTAGTATAAAGCTTTGTATGTTATGTGAGAAATAGAATATACATTTCTATGAGTACTTTTGAAATGAAACTCTAATAGTAGGTACGTAATTCAGTTTATTTACCTACAAGACGTCTATTTAATAGAACAGGCTAAAGCCTATCTAATTCATTATATTATGACACACGCCACCAACACCCGCTTCTCCCATCGCACCGCCCGCCACCGTCACCGCCCGGTCAACTGAGCTTGCTATACTTAAACGCTTGCGATAATATAGCCTAATGTGAACGTCGTACCCTATATAGCATGCTGTCTTAATTATCTTTACTATACTGCTATATCTAATAGCGTAGTCTGAACGGCGCTTTATAGATTAGTACCTTTTTAGATGAAAGGTTTGTGTTCATATTGCATCCATGTTTCATGAATGAAACTTAGCTATCTCCAAGAGCCAAAAGAAGCATTACTTCCCCACTTTCAGAGGTTTTTCTTCTATGAGATGTGATCTGCTAATGCAACAGCTTTTCATTTTGGCACTCTTACGCGCAGCACTTTACTTTTTAAGTAAAGAACCATGTAAGTTAACTTCGACCTTTCACATTTCCTTTCTCGAGGGATATTGACAAGAAAGGAAAAATTACGACAGTAATCTTCCTATGATTAAATAAATAACTTTCTAATACAAAAGTTTGTTAACCAAGTAACGCAACAAAATCTGAAAATATTTTTATACTTAGGTTGAAATTACAAATTGTGAAATTGTGACCTAAACAAATTTAATAAATTTATTTTTCGAGTTTCGTATTTAATGAGTTTGCTTAGTAAACTAAATAAAATAAACTTAATAATATAAACTATTCTTAAAATATTAAGATCATCATCCACTGAGCCTTTTCCCAACTCAGTTGGAGTCGGCTTTCCAGTCTAACTGCGATTCAGCTGAACTTCGATATTTTCCGTGAAGCGACTGCCATCTGACCTCCACAACTCATGGCGATATCGAAGTTCTGTAGTTAGACTTAAGAAATGGTCACCCAACCTAAGACCGGCCTGACTAGATGTTGCTTAACCTTTGTAATGTGTTAATATTGTCGGTTACCTCTAGACCACGAGCCCCTAAAAATATTAAGACTTATTAAGATATAAATTATAAATCACAAAAAATCATCCACTTTTAACGCGATCTAGAAATTATAATATGTAGCAAATATTGGGTGATGTCGGTATTGGTCATCGTAACTCAGTGATAAGAAAACGGATGTCGGAAAACGCTCAAGTGGCTCCCAATTCGCCTTCGCCGAAATACACACATTCTTTCACTGCTATATAGTATACTCTTCAATCCTCGCACTCCCCAATATCTTAAAGAACGGTTTAGGTTCCTTCATGACACACATTCAAGATCTTTGTGATTATCGGCAAATTTGATGCTGGAAATGCCAGCACACTCGTCTACTTACGCAGACAAATCTTTCACGGTCAGGGCGGTTCGTTTGTGTTTGCTTTGCCACTTCACATCAGACGTGCGCAGTCTCTTACTTCTTTCAAAAATATGTTAACTGATTACTACCTTTCTCTAAACAATATTTAGAATGTCTATGTATTTTGTGTATTTTAAGTATTTATGTAAGTATTCTTTCTTTTCCGATGATATTATTACTACCTGGGTAAGTTTATTAGTTCATTTATATTGGTATCCTACTCTGTCTTATTTTTATTTTATTATTTACTAAGCTTTATTTTTCTTTTCTCTTTCACGTAATTGTACACTACCCTTTTAATTTCTTTAACTCGCTATCCATCCAAAGGTTGTCTGGAAGAGATCGCTTTTAGCGATAAGGCCACCTTTTGTACTATGTTTAAGTTAAGTCTCCTAAATGTATGTTTTCTTTTTGGTGTACAATAAAGAGTATTTGTATTGTATTGTATGGTATAAGAGTATTTAGGGAAAAGCCGTGAGTTCCAACCCTGCCAACAACATTTCAGTTGTTTAATTTATAATCTTTATTTTAATATTTTGACTAACTCAAGTTGTCAAAATGACTTGCAATGTATTACTCTTCAATAGGTATGTATATTTTTAAATTCATGTGAAACGAAAATGGACAGCTGGACCGTGGTTGTACTCGTACTTATTAGTACATCACTATATATTATAAATCAAAGTCCTCTGCCACATTTGTTTGTTAGCGATAAACTCAATAAAACCGGCCACGTGCGAGTCGGACTCGCGCACAAAAGCTTCAGTACCAAAACGGCAAAGAGTAAAACGCAGCAGTTCTTATGCTGTTTTCATCATTTTTTTTTATTTTTTTTATTATTTATTTATCAACAAATAGAAAAGTTACAGTTGGTATAAACTTATTCTACGGCCCATAGATAAATACCTTAAAACTAAGAATACATATAGATATTACAAAATGTATATTAGTAATAGAATCTTAAGACTATTGTTAGTACACACTTCACTATCGCACTTCGGTCTTTTTGCGTACCAGTGGTAGCGATCCGCGGAAGCGACGGAACACCACGCCCTGTGGCCAGAAGGTTTCCTCCATGACGAGGCTCAGTCTAGTGTTGGGCACTCGCACCACGAACGACAGGAAACTGACGTTACGGCTCGCCTCCAACAGCTGCACTCTCGGCGTGAAGTTGGCCTTCTTGCGCACGTACTGTCCGATGTCATCCGCCTTAGTGGTGTAGTGTAGGCGGGAGACATACACGGGTGTACTCGGTATTGCGGCCTGCAGCGCTGGGCTGGACTGCGCTGCATCGGTGCCGCAACGGTTCACTTTGGTTCGTGATCGGCGCTTCCTTTGCACTGTCACGAAACCATCAGTAGCCACATCCGGTACCTTCTGTGGTAGTGGCTTCGGTGGAGCGGTCGTTGCGCTGATGGTAACGAAACTTTGTCGTTTCATGGGGCTGTAGGTACGGGCAGCGCGGGGTTCGCGCGGCCTTACAGGTAGGGGCCGCGGGGGCGGGTGCAGTGCGGGGCATTGCGCGCTCAGCACTCGATGACGACGACAAAACTGCTGACGCGAAACTCGCATTGAGGTCAGTCTATATCAATGTATAGAGTATATAGTATCAATGGATAGAGTGGTTCTCGAGGAAGGGTTCTCACTATAGGTAACACTCATCAAAATTAACGATATTGATTTATTGTCTCCAAAAAGTATTTTAAAAATTACTTAAATTGGACTCTTGAATTAATTTACGCAATACGAATTACTAACTTAAAATAAGTTTCTAAGTTCTTCAATGTTTTGGTTTTTATTCTTTTCTTAGAACTCATGATGAAAAACTGGCCTTTTGCAAGTCGGACTTACGCATGGAGGCTTCCGTACCATTATCACAGAATAGGGAATAGTACTACGTATATAACATCTATGATTTTTTAAGTATAGAATATCATTGTACAGTCAGCTTCAGAGAAAAGGAACCCCCCTTGATAATGACATGAAAGCATTAAAGTTTTTTGAATCATTGTGTATATGGCATTTTGGTCTAGTGGTTATGACACCTCGGACAACCGAGGTTCAAATCTTCGGACACAAGTTCTTTTTTTATTTATATAATTATTTTTTTATTTTCTTAAGCACTTTTTGTTAATTAATATTTAAGGAATCAAATTTTATAGTAGGTATGAGGTTTGTAAGAAAAGATAGGCTTATTGCATAAACAATATTAATTTATTTCTCGAATTACATTTCTAGGTTTTTTTCTTTCCTCTTTCCATTCCTGGTTGAGTATACAGTTTTTCTATCTGAGTTAAATTGGGGTTACTTATTTTTAAATTTTACCTGACCTAAATTTATTGACAAAATACAATACCCTAAGTGAAGTATAAAATGTTTACTTAATATTAGATAATTCTAGAAACATAACTACAATATTTATTTACTTATTTATTTAAAGTTGCAAACATTAATTTTTTACACTCTGTATAATCTTTGAATATAAAAGAATGGTTGAACAATGAAATGTTATTTGTTCCTGTGAATCACAAAGAAAGAACCAACATGCTAAACTATAACAGTATAGCAATATACATCTTCCTCTTTGATCACATTTTCTGATAAGTAGGTAACCCTTTTAACACAACATTAGAAAAATATGTGAGGTCAGATGGTGCATCGTTAACACATTAGAAGATTACTAAACTTGTAAACAAAAACTTGTAATTTGATTAGGTATTAATAATATAATATTATTATTATGAATGTTAGGACACTTTATACACAGCATCATCTAGCCTAAAATAAGCACCTTAATGTGATATGGATACTAGACAACGGATATAATACTTATTTTAAATATTTTTTTAAGATTAATTACACCCAGACACATAACAAATAATCGTGTTCAGCACACAAAGATTTGTCCTGGGTAAGAATCGATAAACTGCATTAATAACGGAGAGGATGGCCCTCACTGTCTATCACTTCTTGAAGACGACTTTTCATCCCCGACACCATATTAAAAAATGCTTCACTATTTCGCATTAGTTCCCAAGTTCTGTTTACCTCTTCATCCAATTTTTTTTTTGACTTTATTTCACTTGAGTCCCAGTTTAAAACCATCTGACCCCATAAGTTTTCTATAGGGTTAAGATCCGGGCTTTTAGCCGGCCACTCAAACACCGTTATATCTTCTTGTGCATTTAGCCAGTCTTGCACAATTCGGGACTGATGCACTGAAGAGTTATCCTGAACCAGGTAAATTTGTCCTTCTGGATATGCAACCCGCACTGAAGGCAGCATTACGTCATTCAACACTTCAAGGTATCGCTCACTGTTCATGTGGCCACCTATTTCCACTAGCTCGCCTGGGCCCATTGAAGACATCCATCCCCAGTAACCTAAAATAATAAACCTTTTCAAATCTGTTGCAATATGTAAATCAATGTCAGCAGCAATAATAATTAGAAATATATATTATATATATATAACATCTATGATTTTTTAAGTATAGAATATCATTGTACAGTCAGCTTCAGAGAAAAGGAACCCCCCTTGATAATGACATGAAAGCATTAAAGTTTTTTGAATCATTGTGTATATGGCATTTTGGTCTAGTGGTTATGACACCTCGGACAACCGAGGTTCAAATCTTCGGACACAAGTTCTTTTTTTATTTATATAATTATTTTTTTATTTTCTTAAGCACTTTTTGTTCATTAATATTTAAGGAATCAAATTTTATAGTAGGTATGAGGTTTGTAAGAAAAGATAGGCTTATTGCATAAACAATATTAATTTATTTCTCGAATTACATTTCTAGGTTTTTTTCTTTCCTCTTTCCATTCCTGGTTGAGTATACAGTTTTTCTATCTGAGTTAAATTGGGGTTACTTATTTTTAAATTTTACCTGACCTAAATTTATTGACAAAATACAATACCCTAAGTGAAGTATAAAATGTTTACTTAATATTAGATAATTCTAGAAACATAACTACAATATTTATTTACTTATTTATTTAAAGTTGCAAACATTAATTTTTTACACTCTGTATAATCTTTGAATATAAAAGAATGGTTGAACAATGAAATGTTATTTGTTCCTGTGAATCACAAAGAAAGAACCAACATGCTAAACTATAACAGTATAGCAATATACATCTTCCTCTTTGATCACATTTTCTGATAAGTAGGTAACCCTTTTAACACAACATTAGAAAAATATGTGAGGTCAGATGGTGCATCGTTAACACATTAGAAGATTACTAAACTTGTAAACAAAAACTTGTAATGGGATTAGGTATTAATAATATAATATTATTATTATGAATGTTAGGACACTTTATACACAGCATCATCTAGCCTAAAATAAGCACCTTAATGTGATATGGATACTAGACAACGGATATAATACTTATTTTAAATATTTTTTTAAGATTAATTACACCCAGACACATAACAAATAATCGTGTTCAGCACACAAAGATTTGTCCTGGGTAAGAATCGATAAACTGCATTAATAACGGAGAGGATGGCCCTCACTGTCTATCACTTCTTGAAGACGACTTTTCATCCCCGACACCATATTAAAAAATGCTTCACTATTTCGCATTAGTTCCCAAGTTCTGTTTACCTCTTCATCCAATTTTTTTTTTGACTTTATTTCACTTGAGTCCCAGTTTAAAACCATCTGACCCCATAAGTTTTCTATAGGGTTAAGATCCGGGCTTTTAGCCGGCCACTCAAACACCGTTATATCTTCTTGTGCATTTAGCCAGTCTTGCACAATTCGGGACCGATGCACTGAAGAGTTATCCTGAACCAGGTAAATTTGTCCTTCTGGATATGCAACCCGCACTGAAGGCAGCATTACGTCATTCAACACTTCAAGGTATCGCTCACTGTTCATGTGGCCACCTATTTCCACTAGCTCGCCTGGGCCCATTGAAGACATCCATCCCCAGTAACCTAAAATAATAAACCTTTTCAAATCTGTTGCAATATGTAAATCAATGTCAGCAGCAATAATAATTAGAAATATATATTATATATATATATATATATATATATATATATATATATATATATATATATATATATATATATATATATAATATATATATATTTATATATATATTGATATATGTATGTATTAGTTTTATGTTATTATTAATTTATTTTATGTTAAAGAATATAATCATTATGTGTTATGGTTATGCTAACCGCCCGCTTGTTCTCAAGTCTAATACGTTTTTAGGGTTGAACCGTTGGCCACTTCTTCTCCAAAAAATTTTTCGGCCATCCCTATCTGACTTGAAGCATTTTTCCCATTTTATATCACCCGTCGCTTGATACCTTCGAATCCATCTACGCACTGTATTTCTCTGTAATGAAAATGATAATAAATAAAAGAAATTCCAAAAAACTAACTTGTAAATGAAAATGTAACATGATTAAGCAATAAATAGGTATATAATATATTTTTATCGTAACTCTTACCGTTATGCCCATATCTTGTGCTATTTTCTTTATGCTTTGTCCTTGCTCCCAGAGAACAATAATTTTAGCATTCAAAAATGTAGTTAATCGAACCATACTTTCAATTTACTCAAAAAAATGATCAAAAACTTAATAAAATGAATAATATTACGAGGAGGATTAACACCAATGCAAATTAATTAGTAATCTATTGAACTAAACGAGAATCCTATACTAATTTCAACCTTATCTTTTAGTCTATTGAGTAGTTATTATTATCACATATGGTGGAAGTTGAAATTTAAATCTTAAGTTCTAGAAAATTACACCGTAATCAACTTTGTTCGATAAACAGAGTAATGCTATTCATATTTTCGCCTTTATTATCAAGTGAACCGATAGCCTAGTGGTATAAGGCACGGCCTAGGTGATCGGCTGGCGTTGGAGATGCGAGTTCGTATCCTCAAACAGCACTTAAATTAATGTAGTATTTTTTTGTGAGTAAATTGTATCTTGGTATACAATTGAGCCGAAAGACGAAAAATATCAGAAAATTACAAATTAATATTAAGCAGCTCAGCGAACGATTGCATCACGTGACGTCATTCGTGAGTCATGTGACGCGGCGATATTCAGTATATTAAGTAAACATATTATACTTCACTTAGGGTATTGTATTTTGTCAATTAATTTAGGTCAGGTAAAATTTAAAAATAAGTAACCCCAATTTAACTCAGATAGAAAAACTGTATACTCAACCAGGAATGGAAAAATGAAAGAAAAAAACCTAGAAATGTAATTCGAGAAATAAATTAATATTGTTTATGCAATAAGCCTATCTTTTCTTACAAACCTCATACGTACTATAAAATTTGATTCCTTAAATATTAATTAACAAAAAGTGCTGAAGAAAATAAAAAAATAATTATATGAATAAAAAAAGAACTTGTGTCCGAGGATTTGAACCTCGGTTGTCCGAGGTGTCCACAAAGCAGCGGTCATAACCACTAGACTAACATGCCATATACACACTGATTCAAAAAACTTTAATGCTTTCATGTCATTATCAAGAGGGGTTCCTTTTCTCTGAAGCTGACTGTACAACATACTATACCTGTTATAAACTTTTAAATATCGAGAAAAAATACACGTTTGTTGTATGGAAACACTCATTTATTTTACAATTATTACATACTTCTTTAAACTTTCACGTTTTGTACACATTATAAACTTAAGACTAACGGGTCTTTTACGCGATTATTGAGATATATACATACCTCTTTATGACCACCTACGTAGTCCACCCGTGACCACGGCTCTTGTAACAGGGCCGAAACGTCGGGTAATAAAGAGGTATGTATATATCTCAATAATCGCGTAAAAGACCCGTTAGTCTTAAGTTTATAATTATTACATATATTTTTGAGGCGCACCTTATGCGGCGCTCCATTTTTATTCCTCAGAGCGCACCTATTATTAACTTTCGAATAGAGATGAGATACTAACAGAAATTATCGATAATAAGTAAAACACAAGATCCAGAGAATGCGGAGTAAAAAAGGGAACAAAAAATTAGCTCGTTCCTGTGCGGCGGCCTTTCTCTCCACAAGCCAAAACGAACACACGAGTGGCGGTAAATCCTGCTTCCAAGTCAAAACCAAATGTTCTTCATTAGAAGGTACCCATTAAGGTATCCATTCGTGGACTTGGATTTAATAACTCGCTAGGACCTGGAATTTAGTAACTGGTCAGGACCCGCTGTTGAAAATTAAAAAAAACGATCTCGTCAGCATCGTAACTTAAACTCCTTAGTTTCCTAAGATATATAATTCGTTCTAACGAATAACTACTATCTTTATCTTATCTTATCGTATCACTTATATTTCATTCTTATTAAAACGTACTAATGTCATCACATCCAATACGTTTCTTTACATACATTTTACTTCACTCCATCACGACCCATTCAGCAATCAGATATTATCTGTGGAGTTAAGCTACGCTTACACATGCTATAGTTCCTAGCATAAATCCTATGTTCTATGAATAATACATCTATTTCTAAGAATACTTATTTCCTACTAGGCCCTAGTAGCCCCAATAATGTACGAATTATGTATACCCTAGTAACTAATAATAATAATAATAATAATAACCTGGCAACACTGCTACAAAACAGTCACATTTTTTTCTTGAGGAGCATTTACTAAAATATTTTACCTTTAATCTACAATAATACAAAAAATATCATTCAAAACATAATAAAAGTACAAATATATATCTATAACAAAAAAATCAGCATGAAGAAAATCCGGAAAAAACACAAACAAATATTTTATAAATTATAGTACACTTTGACACATTATGTCAGTGTAACAAACTGAAAATGATAATATGAAAATAAGATGAAAATCAAGAAAAAATATAATGTTGACCAGAGCTGGCGCCAAAAAAGCACAATTACCAACCCCGGACTTGTCGCACAGCTCCGCCTTACAGTCGTCGACAACTGTGACTACTGGTGAGGCGTCGAGCTCAAGCAGCGACGAGTTTTTCTCTCCGCCGACGTCGCCTCTACCTGTACGTCGGCAGGGGAGAGGCCGGCCACCGACTGGCTTGGGACCCCGAGGCCCTCCGGCTTCGATTACGGACCCCGCTACCGGTGGTAATGTGCACCGCATTCGATGGAACTTCGGTATGAATGAAAACGTGATGCGGGCATATTTTGTGGCTACAGAGGGGGGAACTAACCTCACTGCGTACCGTGTTCGCATGCTACCTCTGTTTCAGGTACTTGAACCAGATGTCAACGTATCGGCACAACGCCTATCGGATCAGGTGCGCGCCATACAACGCTGTCACCTGTTGGATGACGCTACACTTGAGAGGCTACGCTTAGAAGTGTGTAGTGGTATCACTTCTTCTTCATTGCAACCATTACCTGTGCCATTACAAAGTAACCGTAATGAAAGAACGCAAGAAAACATCATCTCACATGTTGGTGAAGAAGTGAGTGATGCTGCTATACCTGTAAGTACTCAATACAATGAGGAATTAAGGAGCGCTTTGGAGCGAGCGATTGGTGAGTTTCAATCTGTCCCTATTGAGTGTAGACCGCGGCTTCCGCATTTGCCCACACATAAAAAAAACGTGGCGCTAGTGTGTGCCCTAGACTCGATGTTAACATCGTTTTTTAACAACTGCAGAAACATTACTGATGCCCATTCCATTCTGTACTGTGCAGCTGTTGCAGTATGTCGAATAGCTGGTGTTAAATTTTTTAAACAAGAAACAGCTATTCGACCAAAGCCTGCTGTACCAGCTTGGCAGTGCAGAATTGAACGGCGCATCAACGAGGCTAGGGTGCTCATTGGCAAGCTACACTGCTTCAGGACGGGCAATACACGCCCGAGAGTCATGCGCTTTGTAACCCGTGCATTCGTGGGAACTAATATTAGGCCCTGTGAATACTCTGTTCGGGTCACAGAGCGCATCGATTACCTGAAGCAGAAAGTTTATGCGTGGGCGAACCGCATAAGGCGGTACAAAAAAAGAGTGGACAGATACACTCAGAATCGCTTGTTCCAAAAAAATGAGAGGTGGGTATATAGAGGGTGGGAGCGACCTAACTCGGATGTGACTGATGGGAGTCTACCTGATGCTGTTTCTACAGTTAACTTCTGGAAAAGCATCTGGTCGACGCCCGTCAGTCATACACAGGATGCGTGGATTAGGGATGTTGAGCGGGCGTGTGAACCAATTCCAGCTATGGAACCTATAACCATATCTGAAGAAGATATTGGTTGTGCAGTTCGTTCGTTGCCAAATTGGAAATCTGCTGGACCGGACGGACTGCACAACTTTTGGTTAAAATGGTTCCGTAGCTCACACGCTTGCTTGGCATCTTGCTTCCAGTCATCCCTTGAGTCATCGTCGCTTCCAGCTTTTATGACTACCGGAGTAACCCACCTCCTATACAAGTCTGGTAGTACCACAGACCCCAAAAATTATAGACCTATAACTTGTCTACCTACCATATATAAACTTTTTACATCCATCCTGAGAGTAAAAATATATTCACATGTACAAAACAATAACATCTTGTCAATCTCTCAGAATGGATGTAAAAGTGGGGCACGTGGTACGAAAGAGCTCCTTATTATTGACATGGCTGTTTGCCAGCAGGTACGCCGCAACCGAAAGAACCTTGCGACATGCTGGATTGACTATAAGAAAGCGTACGATTCTGTGCCTCATTCATGGCTTCGGAGGGTGCTAGAGCTGTATAAAGTTGATGCAACTCTATGCACCTTTTTGGGGTCATGTATGAGACAATGGAGTACGGTTCTTGTTTATCCAGGGTGTCGTCAGGTTCTAGGAGGTGGTGTACCAATAGGGATTGAGAGAGGTATTTTCCAGGGTGATAGTCTGAGTCCGTTGTGGTTTTGTCTAGCACTGAATCCTCTCAGTACGTTACTAGAGGGTTCAGGGTTAGGCTATCGGATGCGCAGAGGGGGTCAAATTTTGTCCCACCTTTTTTACATGGATGACCTAAAGTTATTTGCCCCTAATGGCCCCGATTTGATGGCTTTGCTAAAAGTTACTGAAACTTTTAGTAAGGCCATCAGTATGGAGTTTGGGGTAGATAAGTGTGCGGTCATGCATGTAAAAAGGGGCGGGATTGTGGAATCTGAAGGAGTCAATCTTTCAGATTTCACACGATTTGGGTCGCTCTCCGCAACCGAAACCTACAAATATCTAGGTATGTCTCAAGCTCTGTGTATTGCTGAGACTGACATGAAACAGAAGTTGCAGGATCGTTTCTTTGGCCGCCTGAAAAAAATACTGAAAAGTCTTTTATCAGGCGGTAACAAGGTGCGTGCTGTCAACGGCTGGGCCATGCCAGTCTTAGTATACTCTTTTGGCATACTTAGATGGACTCAGACGGAGTTAGAAGCTCTGGATAGGAAGGTGCGTTGTCTATTGACTTCATATCGAATGCACCACCCACGTTCGTCAGTAATGAGGTTGTATATACCACGGAAATGCGGGGGTCGGGGATTTTTAAATACCAAGACTCTCCATAACCGTGAGATATGCAACCTTAGAGAGTATTTCCTGCAGGTGGACGTGGATGTGCATCGAGATGTTGTGGCAATAGACAACGGACTGACCCCGCTGTCCCTTGCGAAAGAGAACTGGCGCAAACCTGTAATATTAAGTGTATCTGATCGGAAGGAAATATGGAAGAGCAAGGGACTGCATGGTCGATTTTATCGGGCTCTAAATGGGCCCGATGTTGATTCAATAGCATCGGTATCCTGGTTACGATTTGGTGATCTCTTCGGAGAAACTGAGGGTTTTATCTGTGCAATCACTGACGAAGTCGTGATGACGAATAACTATCGGAGATTTATTGTCAAAGATGGGACTCTAGACATCTGTCGGGCATGTCATCGTCCCGGAGAATCTTTAAGACATATTATCTCTGGTTGTTCCCGTCTTGCGAACGGTGAGTATTTGCACAGACACAACCAAGTAGCCAGGATAATCCACCAGCAACTTGCTCTAAAGTATAATCTTGTCGACGTGGAGGTACCTTATTACAAGTATGTGCCCGACCCAGTTCTTGAGAACGGTCATGTCACATTGTATTGGGATCGATCTATTATCACTGATAGGACTGTTATAGCTAACAGACCTGATATAGTGATAATGGATCGATTAAAGCGCCTTGCAGTAATTGTCGATATCACTGTGCCACATGACGAGAATCTCGTGAAAGCAGAAAAAGATAAACAAATTAAATATTTAGACCTAGCTCACGAGATTGTCGACATGTGGGATGTGGATTCGGCGATTATTGTTCCGATAGTCGTATCTGCGCATGGTCTAATAGCCAAGAGCCTCGACCTCCACCTACAGAGGCTCGCGTTAGGCAGCTGGATCAAGGGCTTGATGCAGAAGGCGGTTCTGTTGAATACGGCCCGTATTGTGCGGAAGTTCCTGTCTTTGGAGCCCTAACCACCGGTAGCTTGGTCCCTGTACCCGATGCCGGTGGGTTACTGTTTTTTATATTTTTAAATGTATTTTTTTATAAATCTATTTAAAAATGTAATAAATATGTGTTAAGTGTTAATAAAGAGAATAATAATATTATTATAATGAATGATTATGGATAGCGATGATAACAAGAGCCAGGAGTAAAAATGCACAGATAACACCCCCGGACTCATCACTTAGCTCCGCCTCGCAAGCGCTGGACCGCACTCCTGCGACACAAGTGCGTGCTGAGGCGTCGAGTTCATCGTCAAGTGATGAGTATTTTTCCCCGCCGACGTCGCCAACACCTGTACGCCGGCGAGGGAGAGGCCGGCCGCCGAGCAGTTTGGGGCCCCGAAGCCTACCAGCTTCGAGTAGGGTCCCCACTACCGGTGGTATTGTGCACCGCATGCGATGGACTTCATCCATCAATGAAAACGTCATGCGGGCATATTATGAGGCTACAGAAGGGGAAACCAACCTGACTGCGTACCGTTCAAGGATGCTCCCTTTGTTTCAGGCTCTTGAACCAACAATGACCGTTGCCATCCAGCGACTATCGGATCAAGTGCGGGCTATCCAACGATACAAGTTGTTGGATCAACCTGTGCTTGATCGACTACGCCTGGAAGTGTTATCTACTCGACCAGCTCCAGCGTCAACGAGAGCACCGTCACCTGCTACACACACGGTTGCAACTAATGCCACTTTAGTTGATACCGTGCTCGACGTGGGAGATGATACGAGTGATATATCTGTCCAGGTAAGCGAGCAATTAAGGAGTACTTTAGAAGATGTGATCTCTCAATATAGGTTTGCACCTAATTCTAGACCACGGCTACCACGCTTACCCATGCATAGACGAAATCTGGCGTTGATGGGAGCCCTGAATGCGTTGCTAGCTCCGTACTTACGGACTAGCAATGATTTGCTCGATACCCACTCGATTCTTTACTGTGGAGCTATTACCGCTTGTCGTGTTGCACGCGTTAAATTCCCTGAATTTAACCGTGCACCACGATCGGGTGGTGTGCCCGTATGGCAGGCAAGAATCGAGCGACGTATCGGCACATTTAGGACTCTCATTGCGAAGCTTATCTGTTTTAGCCGGGGAAATAGTCGTCCCCGGGTCATGCGTTTCGTGAGTCAGGCATTCGCTGGGACCGGTATTCGTCCCCAGCAATACTTAACCAATATCACGGAACGTATTGACTTTCTGAAACAGAAAGTGTATGCATGGGCAAGCCGTATCCGTCGTTATAGAGAGCGTGTAAATAGATACTGGCAGAATCGCATCTTCCAAAGTGACCAAAGGAAGGTGTACCGAGAGTGGGAGGGAACTGGACAACGTTTGAGCGACGGACAACTGCCAGATGCTCACACCATGAATCAATTTTGGCGTGACATATGGTCGGTGCCCGTCGAACATTCGGAGGGCGACTGGATCCGTGTCGTCGAGCGTGAATGCAGTATCATCGAACCCATGGAGTCTATTACCATAGACTCCGAAGATGTTAGTTGTGCAATTCGTAAGGCCCCGAACTGGAAAAGTCCTGGGCCGGATGGATTGCACAACTTTTGGATAAAGTGGGTTCAGAGCTCGCATGAACGCTTGGCAACACAGTATCAAGAAGCCCTCGAGTCTGGTTCCTTACCCGCTTTTATGACCACTGGCATCACCTTCCTGCTCCATAAATCAGGTAGTACCACGGAACCTAAAAACTATAGACCTATCACTTGCTTACCTACCATCTACAAGCTCCTTACATCCATTCTGAGAAGTAAATTAAATTCACACATAATGTCTAACAATATTTTAGATAACGCTCAGAATGGATGTAGGGCTGGGTCACGTGGTACTAAGGAGCTACTCCTTATTGACATGGCCATTAGCCAACAGGTCAAGCGGAGTAGGGGCGCCCTCTCTACTGCCTGGATTGACTACAAGAAGGCCTATGATTCGGTGCCTCATTCATGGCTGAGGAGGATTTTAGAGTTGTATAAAATTAATCCGACTCTTAAATCCTTCTTAGTCTCGTGTATGGGGCAGTGGACCACAGTCCTTCGTCAACCAGGTAGTGGTGGGTACGCCTCTGATTCGCATGACTTGATAAGGATTGAGCGTGGTATATTCCAGGGCGACAGTTTGAGTCCATTGTGGTTTTGTTTAGCACTGAATCCACTTAGCACATTGCTGAAGGATTCAGGGCTAGGCTATCGGTTTCGTAGAGGGGGTGAGGTTATTTCTCACCTGATGTATATGGATGACCTCAAACTATTCACACCGAAGCACCAAGATTTAGTGACATTATTAAAAACTACGGAAGTTTTTAGTAATGCCATTAAGATGGAGTTCGGTGTTGATAAGTGTGCGGTTATGCATTTACAGCGGGGGAAGGTTGTAAATTCACCGAATCTACAACTTTCTGAGATAATAACTCTCAGATCTCTCACCGAGACCGAAACATACAAATACCTAGGTATGTCAGAGTCATTGGGTATAGCGGTAGAGGATATTAATAAATCGGTGAAAGAACGTTTTTTTGGCCGCCTGACAAAAGTTCTTAACAGTTCTTTGTCCGGTGGTAACAAAATGCGGGCTTTCAACGGTTGGGTGATACCTTTATTGTTGTACTCCTTTGGCATACTTAGGTGGACTCAAACGGAACTAGACGCCCTGGATAGGCGAGTCCGTCAACAACTGACATTGCATCGAATGTTACACCCACGATCGTCTGTCATGAGACTGTACATTCCACGGAAGTGGGGGGGTCGAGGCTTTTAGAATGCCAAGAACCTCCACAACCGTGAAGTGTGCAGTCTCAGGGATTACTTCCTACAGAATGGATGTGACATTCATTGCGATGTTGTGAAAGTTGACAAGGGCCTTACACCTCTTTCCTTGGCTAACGAGAACTGGCGTAAACCAAAGGTGTTAAGTACTGAAGACCGTAAGGACGTATGGAAGAGCAAGGAGCTACACGGGCGGTTCTACCGAGTCTTAACAGGACTCGATGTAGACCTGCTCGCATCGGTGACCTGGCTGCGTTTTGGGGACCTCTTTGGGGAAACTGAAGGTTTTGCCTGTGCAATTGCAGATGAGGTTATCAAGACGAACAACTATCGGAAATACATCATGAAGGACGGTACGGTCGACATTTGTCGAGCATGCCACCGTCCTGGTGAATCACTTCGCCATATTATTTCCGGTTGTTCGTATCTTGCTAACACCGAGTACTTGCATAGGCACAATCAAGTAGCCAGGATCATCCACCAGCAACTTGCTCTTCAATATGACCTTATTGAGTCTGAAGTACCGTACTATAAGTACACACCAGTGCCAGTTCTTGAGAATGGTCGTGCATTGCTCTACTGGGACCGATCAATCATCACGGACAGGACTATTGTTGCCAATAGGCCCGATATCGTGTTGGTTGATCGGACCCAGCGTCGGGCAGTGCTCGTCGATATCGCCGTCCCGCATGACGAGAATCTCGTGAAGGCAGAGAAGGACAAACTTATTAAGTACCTCGATCTGTCCTTCCAGATAACCGCCATGTGGGACGTAGACTCGACGATCATTGTCCCGGTGGTCGTTTCGGCAAACGGATTAATAGCGAAGAGTCTCGATCGACATCTCAAGAGACTCTCGTTAGATTGTTGGATCAAGAGTCAGATTCAGAAGGTTGTTATCCTCGACACGTGCCGTATTGTTAGGAGGTTTCTTAGTCTGTAGCCTCCACCACCGGTAGTTTGGGTCCTACTCCGCTACTGGTGGGTCACTATTTTTTATATTTTTAAATGTATTTGTGTTTTTTATAAATGTATTTAAAAATGTATAAAATAAGAATATAAATGAATAAACGATATAATAATAATAAAGCCCATTTATTTCCAATCTTAAAATAACATTACATGCAGATAAAATTAAGTTCAATTACAATATTACAATCATGAATTCGCATTTTCCGTTTTTAAATAAAAGTTGATTTCAAACATTAATTATAACAAACATTCTTTTTCATTATGATTTCGTAATAACTATCCACAGTCGATGCTACCTCCTTCGTCGATCAGAACCCCTTCTTGGGTATAGGCCTCCTCCAGCTTGGTCCATAACTCTCTGTCTAAAGCTTTACTTCTCCATTCAGTACCTGTTAAAGCTTTTATATCGTCTATCCACCGTTTCCTAGGACGCCCCCTTCTCCGTTTTCCTGATGGTCCTTCCCATGTAGTTGCTTGTAAAGTCCATCTTTTATCTGTGTATCTTCCCATATGCCCTGTCCATCTCCACTTCTGTTTGAGGGCGTACTTTAAAGCATCTATAACTTTTGTCTTCTGTCTTATGTTTATACTTTTTATTTTATGATTTTTTCTTATGTTTAGTATGCTCCTTTCCATTGCTTTCTGGCATGTTACTATTTTGGATTTTATTTTTGTATTATAAGTCCACGTTTGGCATCCATAAGTGAGGGTAGGGAGAACACAGGTATCCAGGACTATTTTCTTCAAATGTAGGGGAAATCTTCCTTTCAGGATTTCCTTAAAAGACCAAAACTTTTTCCAACTCATGTTGATACGGCGTTCGACCTCCTGTTCTTCATTATTATCGTCAAATGAAAATTGTTTCCCCAAGTAGACGTAGTTCTTCACATATTCGAGTGGCTTTCCGTTCAGATTTATCGTATTTGTGTAGCTGTTAGTTAATATTTTTGTTTTGTTCTCGTTAATTTTGAGGCCTACCTTTTCGCTTTCAATGTTCAGAGTATTTATCATTGATTGTAGTCCGGCTTTTGTTTCTGCGAATAGAACAATATCGTCCGCAAATCTGAGGTGAGTGAGCCGGTCTCGGTTGACTCGAATCCCTTCGGACTGCCAGTTGATATTATCGAAAATGTGTTGCAATACTGCTATGAACAGCTTTGGTGACAGGGGGTCACCTTGTCTAACTCCTCTTGCTATCGGTATGTCAGGTCCTCTTGTTTCAAGTTTGACTTGGCTTACACTGTCTTTGTATATATTTTTCAGTACTCTTGTGTATTTATTGTCTATCTGGCATTTATAGAGAGCTTCCCAAATTGCATCATGAGAAATTGTGTCGAATGCTTTGCTATAATCGATGAAAGCAATATATAGTAGTCTGTTGTGTTCTTTATACTTTTCTATCACTTGTTGTAGTACTTGTATGTGGTCAGTTGTTGAAAATCCAGAACGAAAACCTGCCTGTTCTATCGGCTGCAGCTTGTCAATTTGTGGACTTAGTCGGGTTTGTAGAATTGATGTAAACAGTTTATAAACACATGAAAGAAGGCTTATAGGGCGATAATTAGCGATATCTTGCGGGTCTCCCTTCTTATATAGCAGGATTATGTCGGATCTTTTCCATTGTGTTGGCACCTTTCCTGTATCGAGAACCTTGTTGAATAGGTATGTCAGTGGGCCGGCTAGTGAGAGAGCACCAGTTTTTAGGGCTTCATTTTGTATGCCGTCGGGGCCAGGGCTTTTGTCCGCTTTTAGCTTCCGAATGTGTATGATGACTTCTTTGATATCCACTGGGGGAAGATCAATCCTATCTTGAAAGTGTCCAATTGTTTCTTCAGTTGTAGTATGATGGCAATATATTGAGTTAGGTGTTTTTTTCATATAGTTGTTTATAAAAGTTTGTGGCGCATTCCATGATATCCTCTCTGGTCTTGGTTTCTTTGGATTTGGATTTTATATTTTGAATCCAGTCTCTGTGTGTGGTCAGCTTTTTATAGGCTTTTTTCGTGCTTCTGTGTTCTTTTAGACTAGTTTCGATTATTTGTTTCCTATGGTGTTTGTAGTCTTTGTCTATAGCTTTACTTGAAGCCTTAAACAATCTGCTTAGTTCTTCTTTAATTTCTATAGTTTTCGGTTTTATCTTTAAAGGATCAGTTCGTCTTGTAATTAATGCTCTGGTAGGTTCACTCAGTATTTTGTCCATGGTTTTTAAATATTTGTCATTCGGTTTATGTTCGAGACTGGTATTGATAGTGTTAATCAGTTTATTATAGAAAACTTCAATTTCGTCATCTTCAGTCTGTTGTGTTTCTAGTTGAACGATGTTGGTTTTGAGGCTTATTAAATACGATGATATCTCGTTTTGCGTCCTTAGCTGGTTAGGTTGCCCTTTGAATGATTTTCTACTCTTTTTGTTGGGATCCAGCACGAAAGTAGATCTAACTAAGCGATGATCTGATCTGTATCCAAAACCATGTAGTACTTCTAGGCTTTTTATCTTCTTAGGGTGGTCCGACAGAATAAAATCAATCTCGTTTTTTATGTTGCCGCAAGGAGAGAGCCAGGTCCATTTGCGATTTTTCCGTGCTTTGAAAAAGGTGTTCATAATTGACATTTTATATTCCATTGCGTATTGAATTAGTTTCTCCCCTCTCTCGTTTCTGTTTCCGTATCCGAATTTACCCAGAACAAAGTTATCGCCGTCTTTCATTGTAGGCTGGCCAATTTTCGCATTGAAGTCGCCGACAACGAGGACATTTCCCCCAGCCTGTTCTTGTGCTATCCGTAGAGTTTTGTAGAACGAGTTTATTTCGTCATCTGTCGCCTGTGCAGTTGGTGCGTAAACTTGGATTATTGTCAATGTTTGCTTTTCGTATTTCATTTCCAATAATGCTACTCGCTCTGAGAGTCCTGAGAATCTAACTATTCGGTTTTTATGTTCTTTTTTAATTAAGAATCCAACGCCATATAAACCGAGTGTTTCGCCTTTATAGCATAATATGTAGTTTTCATGTTCTTCGATGACACATCCCATTCTTCTAACCTCCGCCAGACCGAGTACATCCATTTTTATTTTTTGTAGCAGATAGGTAAGTTCCATAAATTGTGTTGTCGTAGACAAAGATTTTACATTTAATGTTCCAATATTGAGGGTTTGTGGTGATTGTTTAGATATATAAATTAGTTCATTTGTAGTTGCTGGAGGGTTTTGGTCTCTTTCCCCCACGAGGACCAGTCGGCTTGGGGGAGTTTCGTGATTATTTGTTTCTGTTATGACATTTGCTTCGGTTGGTTTTTGTTTCCATTTGCCGTTCTTTAGTTGCTATTGAGTGTTGTTAGTACAAGGTATATTTGAAAGAGAGCCGGATCTGGATCGCATCACGTCAAAAGCATTTATTCGGTTTGACTTACTAGTGGTTAAGGTCTGTTGCGTTTTTGGCAGTTTATTATTGGAAGAGGGTGAAGCAGATGTATCTCTTTTTCTTTTCTCTTGACTAATATTGTTCTCTTTAACTATTAATTTATCGTATTTTAAGTACGCTGTATTGCCTTTATTTCTCTCTTCATTTAACTTTCCTTGCAATGCTTTCCTTTTCTCTAACACTTCTTTCGAGTAATCTTCAGAAATGTAGATTGCCTTAAGATTCTTTTTATTTTTAAAAATTTCGCTTTTTCTCCAGTTATTTATAAATGAACATAATACAGGTCTCGGTTTACTGCTTTCACTCTTTTTGTTTCCAAGGTGATACATCTTGTTAATTTCGTACTCTTGTATATTTATATTTAAGTCCTGGTTGAAAATTTCCTTCATCTTTTGTAATAGTTCATATTCAGATTTTTCTTTTTCTTCCAAGCCAAATATTATAATATTATTATTTCTTTCTACTCTCTTATAGTATTCTATCTCTTTTTCTAATTTTTCTACTTTACTTTTTAAGTTTTTATTTTCTTCTACAATAGGGATTAATTTCTCATCCATCTTGTCCATAATACTCTTTGTGATAGAAGACTTTAATTCCGCGTTTTGATTCTCCATCTCGATTTTCATTTTGTCGAATAATATTTGGAACTGACCTTCCATCCTATGTTTAAATTTATGCGTTAAACGAAGCGTAATGGTAGATAGTGGTAGGAATCAGCTGTCACCGTCTCAGGTGCCACTTTTGTTGACTTTAAAGTGACAAGTATGTTAAATTAATTTCGATAAACATCACAAAAAGTGATCAGCAAACAACAGAGATTCGAACCGGCACCTTCAGATTCAAAGTCCCACTGCCCTCCAACCAGCTGATTGATCGCTAATAAACGTTGTTGAATTTTAGTATCCCTTAGTACAGCTAGTGAATTTAATAATTGCAAAGCGGTTGCTATGACTCATTAATGAAGAATTTTTTCTGCATTCCACACTTTGCATACGAACGGAAGGTAGCACAAAATATTGAATACTTGTGGATTTAACTCGCAAATTAACATTATTCAGTATATCACTATTTTGATAGGAATAATATATTGATTGTCTATAGATTTATCACTTATCTGTTCTATTATTTATTTTTATTTGTCGTACTAGTTCATAATCGTGTATTATTGGAATGTTGCACTATTTCGCACTTGATAGTCCTGATAACGTTGTCACACATTACTCACAGCATTAAAAGGGATTTTACTTCGTAATATATAAGGTTTTTGTACTGAAACTATTTTTAATTAAATTATTAACACAGATCACTTATGAAACAGAACTATGGCGAGCAGCGCCATCTACCGACCCTAGTAACTAGGATATACATAATTCCTACATTATTGAATTAAATAGCCACTTTAGTATTTTCGACTATCCATAGACATCGACTCTCTGTTTAAATGTTTTTATTTGTCAGTGTTGCACTGACAAATAAAAACATAGACAAATACTAAGAAGTTTAAGTTACGATAGTTTTTTGTAAAGAATTGTATTCATGTCAAAGGGGATGCGCGTGAAATGAACCGTAGCACTGCAATGGTTCTCTGATCCATACTCTCAGATCATTGTTCTGATGGTTTCCGGCTATTGGAGCGATGGCGTGTGAATTCATTTCTCTTGCGATTTAAGAAGAAAGTAGAATCAAAGTAAATCTCAAGAATCTTACGATAAAAGTAAGATTTCTTTTCAAAAGGACCCGCCATAAAAAGGTTAATCTTTTTTGTGCAATTAAATTTGTGTTGTCTTGGGAAATCCTACAATTCGCGTGATGGGGGATTTTTCGCAAAACCGATACTGCTGACGAGATCATGTTTTTTTGTTCAACAGCGGGTCCTGACCAGTTACTAAATTCAAGGTCCTAGCGAGTTACTAAATCCAAGTCCACGAATGGATACCTACCTACTAGAAGAACATTTGGTTTTGACTTGGAAGCAGGATTTGCCGCCACTCGTACCTATGTTTGTTTTGGCTTGTGGAGAGAACGGCCTCCACACAGGAACGAGCTAATTTTTTGTTCCCTTTTTTACTCCGCATTCTCTGGAGGACTCTATCTGGGGTTGGGTTGGGTTTTATTCCGCATCATTGGTGGGGTCTTTTTTATTATTAATTTCCGCGAAACCGCGGCCGCTCCTAGGTGCGTATCTGGAACGCATCAGAAGGTATTTTCAGTGGCGCCCGGCGGACCTTGGCCACCTGTGTGGTCTCTGCGCTGGGGTTTGGTCGGGGTTTATGCCGCGTCGTTGGAGTCGGGTTTCATCCCGCGTCGGTGAGTGAATCTGGTTGCGTGCTATGAGGCTAAGGCCCCGCAGCACGCGACCCATCTAACCTCATTGGTGGGGTGTAAAAATGCAGATCTATGGTTCATTGTAGGCAGAACAAGGTTTTCATATCTGCTAATAGATGAACTAATAAAGAAGATAAACGGGATGCACATATATACGCAAGTCTACTCTGACGACGGCGGTGCTCCTAATTACAGGAAAAGTCCTCAGCGTCATGTGTGAAATCATGAACAGAGGGCTAAAAGAAGCGTTAGTATGGTGCAGGAGTAAATGCCTCGACCTGAACCCCGACAAAACTAAACTAGTTTTGTTCACCAACAAGAGAAAAATAGAATGTGCTATACCAGTGAGACTGGATATTCACGACCTAGAAAAAGTTAGGGACGTGAAATATCTAGGAGTAACCCTGGACAGCAAATTAACTTTCAAGACTCATATCAGCAACACATGCACAAAAGCCAAAATGGCAATGATGCAGTGTAAAAGCACAATAGGAAGAACCTGGGGAATAAAACCATCGGTAGTGCTATATACAAGGCAATAATTTTGCCAAGAATCCTGCATGGAGCCCTGGTATCGTGGCACAAGGCTGCCACAGGTGAAAACAAGAAAGAACTAGACCAAGTCCAAAGGCTAGCAGCCCTCATGACCACGGGCGCGATGAGGTCCACACCAACAGCCGCGCTAGAGATCATATTAGGGCTGAACCCCTTGGACTTAGAAATAAAAAGAAGGGCCACAGAACAATGGTTCAAACTCAGAAGCATTGGCTTATGGACCGAAAACTTCATGGACAAAGGTTATGCAAGTATAAGCAAGAACAACAAAGAAAGATTGTCTATGATTCTTTCCAATAATGACCTTATCAGGAAGGACTTTTGACAAGAAATACAGAATACACATAGGGACGAGATGAATGGCGGTTAGATCCCAGTGATACTATCTGCTATACAGATGGTTCAAAAAAGGAATTGACTAAGTTATCTGGATCCGGAGTTATATAAAATGCGATGACGGGACAGAAATAAATGAGTAAATACCCCTAGGAAGATTTGCGAACATCTTTCAGGCAGAGATATATGCCATAAAGGAATGCAAATAGTGGAACACCTTACTACAACGGGTAAGGTGACCATCTACAGCGATAGCCAGGCTGCACTGAAAGCAATTGATAAAGCGAAGTCAACATCAGCAATAGTTATGGAATGTAAGAAATCATTGGACAGACTGGGCAAGAACACCGACCTAACGATTGCCTGGGTCCCCGGACACGAAGGTAACACGGGCAACGAGCGGGCCGATGAACTAGCCAGAGAAGGTGCTGACGAAAACTTGGTGGGACCAGAGCCCGGCTGCCCATAGCGCATAAAATCACCAAAGGAGTAATCAGTCATAGAACAAAAGTAGAAACCAACCAAAGATGGAGGACCTCGACTGGAATGAGACAGTCAAAAATCTTCATCAAGGGAATGGACAAGAAAAGGACGAGTCATTTCATGAAACTCCCAAGAGGAAACATGAGGCTCGCCATAGAAATTCAAATAGCTTACAAGAACATGTGTCCAATTGACAGAAAAAAAATCAAAAATCTTGAAGATCTTTGTAAATCCAATGTGATTCCGGAGCCATACCATTATTATTACAATAATTTAAAAACTGGGTTGGAGGATACTGTAAACGTATCTGACTAGGTTTATATTTTGTTAAAATAAGTCTTCTTTTTGTTTTGAGTTATTTATACCACTAAGTTGATTGTTGTTGTGTAATCTATATTCTGTAAGACATCTATTTAATTAGTCTTAGTAGTCGTACAGTTCCTACCTAAAAATAATCGAACATTTTGTTAAAGATATATAACTTTGTATTAACATGGTAAAGAAAGCACTGATTACTTTAACCAATTAATATTACTAAAAAGAAGAAGCCAAATATAAATTTTTTATAGTTTATAACTTGTTAAAGACTGATTTAATAATTTAAGATCTCATTAATCTAATAAAGAAGATATTTACTATCTAAGAGAGAATCATGTCATATTTTTGATATTTTACTTGTAAAGATTTCAAAAGTGTCAAAATAAACGTGATTTACTATTTTGTACTTGTTTGTTTCATTTTACCATAAAATATCAGGTTCATGACCACAACACTACACAGTTTTCTGGTACAAGTAGTTTCTCAGTACCGTGTAAATTAGTGCAAGTACTAAAAGTAGATATATGAGAATTTTTTTCTTATATTTCGAGGTTTCATGATTTACAAAATACACACATATGTATGTTAAATAATGTGTATTTCTTCTATTTTCATTATTTAAAAAATAAGCCGGAACATTATAAACTAGTACAAGTGGCCACTTGTAACAGTGTACCTATATGGATACACTTTTTTTTTTTTTTTTTTAATTCCGCGGCCCAAGGCCGCGGCCGCTCTTACGTCCGTTGCCGGGCGTCTCTGGTTACTAGCAGAGGGTATATCCAGTGGCGCCCGGCGGACTTTGACCACCTCTGTGGTCTCTGCGGGTGTTTGGTCGGGACGAGAATCCCGCGTCATTGGGGTCGGGTTTTATCCCGCGTCAGTGAGTGAATCTGGTTGCGTGCTATGGGGCAAAGGCCCCGCAGCACGCAACCCTTCTAGCCTGCTTCCTGCTGAAACCTCGCAGTGTTGACACCGGGGTGTGACCTCACGATGCATGCGAAACAGATAGCTACCGAAGCATCCATGCCCAGCAAACATCTGCGTCACACGGTACGTGAGGTCACCATGCTGCCTCTGCAGCCAATCGTCCATGATCGGTCTCACCGCCGCGATGAAGATGGCACCCCCCTTGGGTTGCTCAAGTCGCACCCTCCATGACTCCATGAGATCCTGGCGGAGTTGGGACCGCTGGTCCTCGATTTCTCGAGACGCAGGCCTGTGGTCCCGCTCCAGCGCCTCCTTGCGCCATTGGAACAATGACGCAAGGGCTCTCGCTTCCAGGTCCCATGGAGGGGTCCCGGCTAGGAGACATGCAGCCTCTCCGGAGATCGTGCGGTACCCCCGTACGGTTCTGACGGCCAAGGTTCTAAGTGGTCTGTTTAACAGAGTCACGTTCCCCTTGACCGCCAACCTATCCGCCCATACGGGAGCCCCGTATAGGGCCATACTCCGCACGATCCCCAGGTACAGTCTCCTGCAGGAGGCGTTGGGTCCCTTTAGGTTTGTTCCATCGGCTATCAAGTACGATCCCTAGGTACTTCATCGAGGGCTTGATGCCGATGCTAACGCCTCCCACATTTATGCTGGAACCTTCTGGTGGACCGTTCCGAGGTCTGTGAAAACACAGAACCTCGGACTTGTGCAAGGCCACCTCCAGTCCCAGCTGCCGTATCCGACCCACGACTCGAGCAACACCCGTCGTGACCTTGAGTGCTGCCTCCTGGTACGTTGCACCCTGCGCCGTGACGAGGGTATCGTCGGCGTAGCACGTTACGCCGACACCCCTAGGCAACGCACCCCGCAGCACCCAGTCGTAGCCGATGTTCCACAGAAGCGGCCCCAGGACCGACCCCTGCCGAGCTGGCCCGAGCCAGCTGGGGAAAGCTATGGCCCTCTCCGAGAGATAGGCCCCGACAATACGACGGAGGTAGAGAGGCGTTTCGTGATACACGAGCGCCTCCCTAACGCAGCTCCATGGCAAGGTGTTGAACGCGTTGGCGATGTCAAGAGACACCGCCACCACCACCTTGCCCTGCGAGACTGCTTCCTCCGTCAGGCTCTTCACGCGCATGATCGCGCTCACGGTGGAGCGTCCCCGACGGAAACCGAACTGGTTATCCGCCAGGTCTGGCCCCACACTCGTGAGATGCTCGACGAGGCGTTCCGCGATAATTCGCTCAAAGAGCTTACACACCTCGTCGAGCAACACGATCGGCCGATATCCGGACGGTGAGTCCACCGGCCGCCCCGCCTTACGGATCAGGACCAGTTTCCCCGTCCTCCACACCTTGGGAAACTGGCCCCTTTCGAGGCATGCGCTAAAGAGCCCCATCAGTCGAGGCCCGAGTTCTTCGAGGGCCAGGACCCATGCACGGCCAGGAATGCCGTCGGGTCCGGGGGCAGTGATTTTCCGGCGTTTAAGCCGGAGTACTGCCGCACCTAGCTCCCCCACCCTGACTTCGGGTACGTCGTCTTCGCTGGTGCTATCCGCGTCAGGCAGAGACGGAGCCATGCGCGGAGGGACGTGCTCCTCCGCGCTCGTCGGAAACAGGGAGCCCATGACCCGCTCCAGCTGCTGCGGCTGGAGACTCTGGGTCAGTGGGGGCGCCCTAGGTCGGAGTTTCTCCCTGACCTGTAGGTACGGGCGCCCCCATGGGTTCTGCTGCACGGTCTCCAGGAGCTCCTCGCGGGCCGCCGTCTTGGCCCGCTTTATCGTCTCCTGGAGATTACCTTTAGCCTCCCTGTATGCCTGAAAAAGCTCCGCCTCTCGGGCTGCCGCGTCGTCTGGGCGGCGACGCCTCCGGCGAAACCTGGTGTACCGGCGGCGGGCGGAGATGCATGCTGCGCGCAGCTCTGCAATCTCCGGCGACCACCAGTACACCTGCTTCCTGGCCGGTCTGGGTGTAACCCTAGGCATCGCCGCATCACAGATTTGCGACATGGCTCTCCTGAACCACTCCGCCTCGGCATCCACATCGGCAGGCTGGTCCGGCGCCGGAATCCAGGCCTGCACGAAGGATGCCTCCAGGAGAGCCTCCCGATCCAGATGGTGAAGTGCCCAACGCGGATCCGGGGGATTTGCCACCGGCTGTGGGAGGTCAGGTGGGACGACGACATCGAACCGGATGTACCGATGATCCGAGTGCGTCTCCTCACCCTCCTCCACGCGCCAGCCTGTAATACGGCGGGCGAGGTCAGGGGATGCGAACGTTACGTCCACGATCGATTCCCCCCCCCCGCCGCCAATAGGTGGCGACATTCCCCCGGTTGAGGACCTCCAGACCACGTGTTCTGGTCCAGTCCTCAAGAAGCCTCCCCTTGTCCCTGGTTTCCCGGGAGCCCCACGCCTCACTCCAGGCGTTGAAGTCTCCCAGGAGCAGGACAGGGCGAGGACGGCAAGCAGCGAAGACGACGTCGAGCTCAGTGAGCCATAGCTCAAACTGAGACTCGTCAATGTTCGGCGAGATGTGGGTGGCCACGACTGCCAACCCATCATAATCCGCCGCAACACACCCGCGTCCCCTTGCAATGATCGCAAGGCGCGAGTTGTCTGCAGCGGACCCCCCAAAGATACAACAGGCCGAGCCGTCCTCGTCCACCAGGCTTCCCGGGTGGACGTAGTACGGCTCGGCGACCACGGCCAAGTTTATGGACCACTGCCGGATGCTCTGGTACAGAAGATCCTGAGCAGCACGGCAGTGATTCAAATTCACTTGCAGGATACGGATACGGGCGTCAGACATTAATTGACGTCCATAACCGCATCCCGCCGCGAAATAACTGGCCGCGCAAGGGCGGCACCCCCACCGCTCTCAGCGGACGGACGAGGTTTTGGTCTCGAGGCGGCGCAGGTTGTGCTGCCGACCCGGTGATCCGCGGTCTTGCCCTCCGCCTCGCATCTAAAGCAGCGAGGCGGGGCGTCACAGGCACTTGCCTTGTGACCGGGCCGGCTGCAGCGGAAGCACCGATCGCCCACGGTAACTTCCGCTGTACACTGCACTCCTAAGTGCCCCACCACCATGCACCGGAAACATCTGGTTTCCCGGGCACGAAGGAGGTGCACCTGCGCCTTAAGGAAGCCCCCTACGAGGAGGCTTCGTCCGTCCGCCACTTTCAGTGCCGCCGCGACGGGGCACTGGACGACTGTCATCCCGTGACCAGTGGAGCCGAAGGAGATATCTCCAGCCTTCACCTGGTCACGGGGGCAGCCGCCCGCCTCCACGACGGCGGAGACAACTTCCTCCATCGTGGCCGCGTCATCCAGACCCGTGATGCGCAATGCGGCGCATTTGGTGGGTCTGGTGACGCGGACGGCTTCTTGGTCCAGCGCGTCCCTAAGCTGAGCCGCTAGGGCGTCAGCTTTAGGGCCGCTGGAGGCGCCGGAGACCTCGAGGAGGCGAGCCCCGGTGCGTGTCGTCTTGCACCGGAGCCCCCCCTGTATATCGAGGGCCGAGAGGTTTACTGAGGACTTCACAGTCCTCAGTACGTCGGCGTACCCCACCCCCTTCTCCACACCTACCGTCGTCACCGTCAGGACGACGGCGGTGGAGTGAGGAGGGCGGGGCTCTTCGGCGCCTTTGGCCGCTTTCTTTGCGGCCTTCGTCTTCCTCTTCTTGGCCCCCACTACTTCCCATCCCTCCCGTCTGGAGGGATGTAAGGAAGCAGCGGGAGCAACGATAGAGGAAGAGGAGGCGGCAGGGGTGCCACTCTTCTTGCCGCGCCCCTTGGCCTTCCGCGCCTGGGCCGCGGTCTCGGCCGGTATCCGGCTCACCGAAGCGGACGGGGGCGGAGCGGGGCGGCGGACAGCAGGTGTGCCGCTAGGACCGGGAGCGGGAGCACCGCCAACAGCCGCCGCGTATGAAAACGCGGGGCGCGCTAGCGGAGGGCGGTACGCCCGGTCCTCCAGGACCGCGGGCGCCTCTCGATCGCCGTCAGGACCTGCACCGTAGTCGGCACAGGCTGTGGCGGCGAGGCGGGCGCCGTGGTGGGCGCGGTCCTAGGCGCCGTATTCGGCGCTGGTCCAGCCGTCAGAGGAGGAGGCGGCATGGGACCTGGAGGTGCCTTGACCACTGTGGTCAACTCAGCGACCTCCCGACGCAGATCTTCCATCTCCTTTCGGGAGGCAGTGAGCTCCACCTCCAGGTTCGCAACCTGCTTGCGGAGCTTCGCCTCCTCCTTTGTGGCGCTCCGCGCGAGGAGCTTGTCAAGGGAGGATTGGGCTTCATCCACCAGTGAAGCCACAATCTTCTTCCTCCCCGACATATTCTTACTCCCCCGCATGGCCGCGTTCATGCGGGAGAGAATGCTCATGATCTCCCGCGCGGGCGGCAACCAATATCCCTGCGACTACGCAGGGACGGTACAGAGGACGGCGGTGGAGTAGGCGGGCGCACTCTGTAGGCGCCGAGACGCGTGCGCACCGTCTTCACCGGCACCTCCTCCTCCGAATCGCTGGAGAGGAGGGACCCCCACCCAGAGCAACTAGTGCTCCGGTCGCGTGGCGGTCCATCCTTCTCGAGGGTCCTCTTCTGCGAAGCAGAACGGCCCTTACCCTTCAGACTACTGGGAGCTGACCCACCGTCAGTCCCAGCAGCAACATTTCCTTGGGGCGTCGACGTCGCGCTGCAACTAGGCGGCGCGACGCGAGCCCCCAAATCAACAGGCATCGAATTCCGTGTTTCATGCGGTAGGTCGTCGGATGAGACTGCCCGGGAAAGGGCACTGTCAGTACCGGGGGTCTCGTCAGGCATATCCATGATAGCACAATTAATCGCAATGTTGGCCACGATATCGACGTTCGGTCACCCAACTTGCCACTGCGTTACCGTGGTCAAGTTGGGGTCCAGGGCGGACGGCGAGGACGTAGTCGAATCTCTTGGGGCCCCGCCCCTATATGGATACACTGAGGAAAACAAGCTGAACAAATGCAAGTAAAGCTATTTTCTAAAATACAAAGAAATATAAATAAGTATATATGTAGTCTTTTTCCTTTCATTTCCAGGTATAACATATTAAAATTTTAGATATTTCTGTTGAACTTTGACAAAGTCACAAGCTTTAGAACCTTTAAATAGCTCTCTCGCTCGTGTTTTTGCACTTGTACTAGTATACGTAGGACCCGTCGATATAGTATTTTGATAACCGTTTGTGAGATATTCAACTTTAAAGGGCATTTTACCAGATAACTTTGTTAGCTTAGGAGTTATAGAGCCTTTATAATGTATATAGCCTATATATATATATATATATACGGTACTAGCATTAGAGTATTTTATACTGCATTTTATAACTTACTAGATTATCAATAAATCTATTAATTTACCTTGCAACTTGCAGTGTAAGTTATTCTCCAAAAAACGTGTACGTAGATCATACATATCTTTTAAAAAAATCGAAGAGTTATTTGCAATTTTGCGCTTTACGGCATTCTTATCACTATTATTTTATATTCGTAAATTGAAGCCTATCTGCTGGACGAAAAAAAATCGGTTCATTACTATTATTGCCATTACAATCTCTTAATAATTAAAATTTGAGACTTTGGTTCATCCATAATTAAGTCACTAGGGATTAAATTTCACATTTCACTCCCATTCTTTCGACCAGATCCTCTTGTAGAACCAAAACAACCATAAGTATTATTCAATAATAGCTGGTCAAATGTTCAACAACCATATGAGTAGATAACTGAGAGTAGAAATAATGTACAGCCTATATGCTTCCAATGCGGAAGCCTTCCTCGCTCCATTTGTATTTCGGTTTTCGTTGTATTGGATTTCCTTTATATCTATAGTTATCGACGAAAATTTGAAAACCATAAATATATATTCTTTAAAGCTGAATACTTATTTGTCTGTAACTTAAGATAATTATCTTCTATAAATATATCTAAGTATTTTAAAAATGGAATCGGTTTTTGAATTTCGTATTGTACGTGTTACGTTGTTAATACTTGGAATGTACTGTAAAGACCTATTACCTACTTCTGGGGTTGTTGCTAACGTCAGGACGAGGTACACGTATCTCTGGAGCAGGATAGTAGGTGACTTTTTACACTTGAATGAGCTCCAATCGCGCGCTCCGCTTCGCCACGTCCGCGTCACACACAATAAGATAGTAACTCTATTGTCAATATATTTTGTTCATATTGTTTACCATAATTACGACGCTTTGTCCCTCACAGTAATGCTTAACCGGATCAGTGAAGGGCATTGTAGATAAGCTCTCAACTAAATAATTTTAAACCCACGATGTATGAAATAGACTAGACGCATACTAATATTTAAATACACTAGGACTAGCGGACGCCCGCGGCTTCGCCTACTTGACAATTTTTTATATAATAACCACTCTATCCATTGATGAAAACCGCATCAAAATCTGTTGCGTAGTTTTAGTTTTAAAGATTTAAGCATACAAAGGGGCAGACAGCAGAAGCGACTTTGTTTTATACTATAAATAATAATAAATAAATAAATAATAAATATTATTGGATATGCTCACACAACGTCATCTAGCCCAAACCACAGAATAGGGAATAGTACTTACATACAGAACTTGCCCTCCGACGTTAAAGCTATAAGCTTGTGCTAAGAGATCTAGACAACTGATAAACATACTTATATATTTCTAAATACATACATAATATACGTACAAAGAAAACACCCAAAATCCGAAACAAATATTAGTGGATCACACAAATAATTGATTCGACCCGGGATCGAACCCGAGACTCCGGAGTCGTAAGCCGATGCACTACCGACCACGCCACCGAAGCAGTTTGCACCGAGGCCGAATGTTACGACTATTAGACTCATGCTAATGAAAGCTAGATAAAATCACGTTTTTATCCCCGAAAGAGAAGATAGAGGCGCTAAATGCCCACAAGACACCAGTCTCTTTGTTGGTTCCACGTAATAAAGGACGAGCCTATTATCGTTTAAGGGGCACCTTCAATACACTTCTATTTAAATTTCGAACAATCATGAAATTGCACAAACTAAACAAAACAATGGTAAGTAAAAAATTTTTTTAAGAAAAAACTTTTTAGCATTAATTAATAGCATTAATTTTTCGCAGAATAGAGTATATAGAATAGAGAACAGCTGTTCTCTCTGAGACAGTCTTGATAATGCCTCGTTTAGAGGCGAAACAATTGTCGACGTTTTGTTGTCCTTTTGATTCTGCGAAAAATTAATGCTATTAAGTAATGCTAAAAAGTTTTTTCTTAAAAAAATTTTTTACTTACCATTGTTTTGTCATGGATTTTCGCCAAGTAACGCCTGTTTCTATCCAATATTTCAAACTAAACAAGCAATTGGACAAATGAAACCACAATCCATCAATCAAAACGATCGACATGGGATGTCGAGATCAGTTTGAGGCGTATCTACATGAGACATATTGGAAAACGTAATGCTGAGTGAGTCACGCAGCTTGTCAACATGCATTAAACTATTAAACTGGTACCTATCAGTATATCAATGAGACTTAGTATAGATACATGAATATACTCGTATACTAATTATGTCGCTAATTGTTTTAAGTCAAGTGACTTCTACAAGTTTGTCGAATGACTTGAAAAGTCTGAATACCTCTTCATGTAGTTCTACAAAATGCCAAAACGTAACTATTAGAAAATTCCCAAGTCATATTTCAGATAGACCTTAATCAGATAAGTAAAGATGCGATGCGATAAACCGAAATGACTTAATACTAAAATCTTGACACGAGAGGAAAATCCATAAAAGCCGCCCAAATGCGAGTCGGATTCGCGCACAAAGGGTTCCGTACCAAAAAGAAAAAAATCACGTTTGTTGTATATTTTGTTATTTGTTATTATAGAGGCACAGAAAAACATCATCTGTGAAAATTTCAACTTTCTAACAGATACAGCGCAAGACCGACGGGCGGACGGACAGCGAAGTAATAGGGTTCCCGTTTTACCCTTGGGTACGGAACCCTAAAAAGTAAGCACGTACATAATACAGGAGCCAAAATTAAAACATTTATAGGTAAAGAAAAAGTTAATTCCTACTTATACCACAGACTACAAAACAGTATCTACTACACAAAATTTCCCGAAACGAGCTTATACATTACTGAAAAGTAACGTTAACAATTTAAAATTAACAAGAACAATCACATTAAAAAGTATAAAACAAATATCAACTGCTATTGAATTAGAATAAAAAAAAAGGACTTAACCAATGTGTCGGCTTGACTCGCAGCATGTTTACACTCCGACTCGTTCCGCCGGCAACTTCCGGCCAATGCACGCTAAATATTTCTCTTTAAAAACGTTTACATCATGCGAACAGCACAAAACACGTTTTGCATCAAGAAAAATAGCGTAATAAAAATGAGTAGTCGATGTTTTCATACGCGAATACCCTTTCATTGATAGTGTTTTCAAGTGGAATTACAGATTAAGGACTGGGGATTTTTATGGCGCTACATAGAATATTGTGAGCATTAAATAATTAGGAATAATAAAAGGCCACCCTTTTTTATAAATGTTATTCTCATAAATATAAATAAAATAAATAATTTCTCCTTCTAGCGACTCAACCGCATGGTTTCTTTTTATTTGCCTTATTGCTTGAAGGTTCGGGAATTTTCTTTTAGGTTTTCAAGCAGTAAAGGACTAACTAACATCTCTGATTTCAGAATCTGTGTACCTACTGGAATTAACGTGGCCATGATATAGATAACGTGTAAGTATATTATTGCTATACATTCATAGTGACACAGATAATGTAAGTGAGGAAAGAAACATGTAATTAGTATACAAAAGTATAAAAGAGCCAGATAAATATTTTGATGGGAATTAAGATACAACTCCTGAGAATTGTAGGAGTGAATCCTAAGTATAAGATGCTTATGATGAGAAAACGTTCGTAATTGATTGATGAATGGTTGTTCGCTGTTCATTAGATAGACAAGTACGATTATTAGGCACGCACTAAGCAATGTATCAATTTACTGGAATAAATCAAGTTAGAAAATATCGGTGTAACTTCCATACAAAAGCACTGTTATTGTATTAGAAAATATTGCCGAACAATTCGTACGTTACAAGGAAAACATTTCACAAACTGAATAAACAAACTTTAACAACATTATTATTTTGATACAAATCTCTTACGATCGCAATAAATAAAATATGAAGCCAAACTTCCCCATATCCTACAAAGCATCTCAACTCTCTAAAAGCTTGCACGAAGGACGAGAAAATTTCTGAGTGCACAATACAAGTCGTAACGTTGCATAATATGGCGCGTATTCAGCCAAAGTATTCGTTATGGTATTTGCTACACCTAGCCAACAGGGGCATACGTTTTTCGATATGATGCCGAACGTCAGGTGTTCATCACGTGACCCAGATAATAAAGTCTATTTAAAAACAAGCTATTTAAGTTTCAAACACGAGTGTGATACCTGGCGTGTTTTAGGTCATTTCGATTTTGAGTTTGTTGAAGCCCTCCCTCTATGAGAGAGCGTTGCCAGGCGCCGAGAGCACTTGAGACTCTCGCGAACTGATCCGAGTGGCGATATTCGCGAGCTGGGAGCGTCACTCGCTGCATCCCTTTTGCTCGTAGCTGTATGAGGCTAGGCGGGCGGGAGGAATCCGCACCGAACCGGCGTCACTCACGTCGTTTCGGTCTCCTCGATCGTGTGTCTGATTCTCTCCTATTCGCGACGTACGATCTCCCCGAAACCTGCCGGTAGTATTTCGAGCGCTCGTCTTTCCCGATAGTTATCAAAACATATCGTAAAATCTTGACTATTCTATCACTTGGTATTTAATTCTAGTTTTTAGTCAAGTAGTAGTTTTTAGTAGTAAAGTAGTTAACATAAAACTTAATTGATGTTTTATGATAAGAACTGTTAGAATTAAGACTATAGACGTGGTTTGTCTGCTGAAAGTAATTTTGAAAGTGTTCTTAAAAGGATTGTTTGGATTGTGGTTAAGCGAAAATCATCCCTAGTGAAAAAGCTACCGGCCCCGAGGCGCGCGGTCTCATTTGCATCTGTCAAGCACTAGGTGAGTACCTGCCTGCTGCGTCTGCTTTTTTAAAATCCTCCTATTATTTTTTAAGGGCCCTCAGAAAGATCTTTCTAAGATAGCTTTAATCTCGACGGTACCATGATTGCTGAACAAACAGATGCTGTTCTAATTTTTTTTTATTTCAAATTATGTTTAATTTAATTGTGTTATTTTTCACTTAATAAGTACTTATTTATAAGAAAAAACAAAAGACACAACAAAAAAAAATATAATTAACGCAAAAATTCCTCTTCTTTTAATGTTTATTAGTTGCATCGAAGTTGAAGGTAAGTTAATATATTAATTATTAATAGTAAACTTTCATAAAAACACCTTCTACTTAGGGCCATAACCTAATTAATTATTATTTTAGATTTCTTTTTAGACTTCTAATTTTAGATCTATCTTGAAATATTTAATATTCCAGGAATAGGTTGCTGTAGACATGTAAGTATATCGGTATGTATATAGTAACGAGGAGAGCTAAAGCCTACGTTTCTCCAGTAATTTAATATTTACATTATTAATTTAGATAGCAAGACCTACATAAATTCGACGAGTTTACTGAATGTTACAATAATTGCTTCATGAACGCGAGAATGAATAAAATATGGGGTGAGTCCGAGATTTAGTTGCTAATTGGGATGCCGAATCTTTTGTAACAAATAATTAAAAGAAGATAAGTTACATCAGCTTCGCTTTGTACTAAATACCAATTATAGGCTTCGTTTGACACAATGTTCTAAAAACTTAATTAAAAAGCGTCTTTGACGTTTGCTACGTTTGCTACTAATTAATTTGAATAACTTTATTCTTATTACGTACTAGCTGTCCCGACGAACTTCGTACCACCTGAGATTTTACCTTTAAACCTAAACATCGACCTAAAGAAGAAGAAGAGAATATAGAAAATAGATAGATATATTAGAGTGCCCAGTAATGGCAAGAGGTTTGCCACCTATTACGTGGGACCAACAAAATCACTGGCAAAGTGTGGGTGTGTCAAATCAAATCAAATAAAATCAAAATATTTTTATGAAAAATAGGAGCAGTTAATACACACTTTTTAAATGTCGCACCTCGGCGTACCACTTCGGGGATATAGGCATGATGTATGTCTGTCTGCTTGTCTTTATTCTTATTGAAATTTGGGCCTACTAATAAAAGTAGTGAATACCCGGGTCACAAAAGAGTTAGAAAGAGGGTGGAACGATACGGTTTGTCTAAAACTATGCTACAACTACTAATACACGGGTTGGTACTGACTTCGCGATGTAGGTTTGAGTCTCTAACAATTCGGCACAGTTACAAACGCAATGATTACGGAGGAAGTCGGAGGAACAAAAGTATTGGCGGTAGATGGAGAAAATGTTTTCTACATGTCTACCCTCTTTCTAGATCGTTTACTACGAGCACCACTACTATCGGTTTAACTGCACAATCGAACTCGATCACGATTCCGACACACATTGCTAACTGTGTCCACTCGCAACTTAGTAGGGTTTGTCCCGGTTATTTTCATAAATATTATATTTTACTAGTTTGACGTAGCAATACAATTAAGTCAAGCTTTTATGGGCGGAGTTCGATTTTTACTGAACGCGTGGTTGGTGGTTTTTTAGGTTACCTCTGGCGCTCCACAAAAATCTATCGAAGTAGTGGTCATTCGAAGATGTGTCTTGTCTAAGTATTGTCTGTCGAATAATCGTCTGTTGAAGTAGTGGTAATTCGAAGGTGTGTGTTATCTAATACTCGTAATTTTATTGTCTGTCGAAGCAATGACTTGTCGATCTATGTGTTTTCGAAGTTCGCTACATGTCGAAGTATCGTACTGTCTAAATTCAGTCCGCAATTCACATCTAGGGTCGAAAAGCACCCTTTGTTTTATCATAATCGGATGCTAGGAAAAAAGTTATTGTCATAATAAGCAATTTCACGAGGGCGGAGTTAGGTAGTTGTTTTAAACCAGATATTAAGATCCTCTGACACAATATTTTGTAACTTATCTTTGAACTGACATTCGCATTTACCAGAATGAAGTCAATAATGAGATGAACAAGAATCAAGCTTACGATGTTCGAAGACAAGACCACGATAACCATCAGTTTCACAGCCGTTTGACTAAAGACATCACTGCCCATATTGTATGCACATGCGTCGTTGAGATGAGCACATTGTTTCATTGCTTCAAACAGAATAAGACAAGTGATGTGAAATTAGTTTCTCGTCAGTTCCTCCATATGATTCTTAACTACATAAACGCTGATTTAATATCAGCGTTGATATTATGTAGTAAAGAATAATATTTATATATTCAATAAAAATCGCTGGCCGTTGATACCGTTACGCCATAGATACCTGCCAGACGCCGCATAGATGACCAAAGTCCTCCGGCGCCCTGGGGTTACCATGAGGGAGTACTCTAGACGCCGGCAATGCACGATAGGGCAGTCATGGCCGTGGCTGGGCTTTTCTGGGCTTATATGACTTATATGGACTAATAATCATAGAAGCGTAACTTCAAATAAAATCTCTAAAATAAATGGTTCCATTCTATGTTTTTCCATTTACTTTTCCGTATATAAAAAGTACTCTTTGGTTCACTGCCTTTGAGAGTTTACGCAGTTAAAATATTGACTATAAGAGGTATCCATAGAAACCAGGAATGAAAGAAATACTAGCAAAAGCTTATACGGATGGATAATGTTTGTATGGTTTGTTACTTCTTTCATGCAAAAACTTCTGAACGCATTTTTATGACAATGTCTTCCTTGGGATATGGGAAGAATATATAAGTTGGTTGTACTATAAATCTCAAAACATATTGTACGTAGAATAAACACAATAATTTAAATAAAACATAAAATTCAAATGTCAACAAAGTTAACCATTCCGCAAATAAAATAAATATGTCGTAAAACTTTTCCCTTTTCTAGCTCTTTAAAGGCAAAATTATATGCCCTCGGGCTTGCAAAATGGAGACATATACCTCTGTGGGGACTTACGAGTTATTACAGCCATGAACCAACTACATCAAGATTCTCTCCGCTGAAATATACATAATATTCGTATTTTGGTAGAAAAATTGGACGTTATTCAATAGTGGGCTGAGACCCATACAAATATTGTATTTGTAAGGCAAAGCTCTCGATACAATCTATTACCGTTAAAAGAAAAATTACAAGTTCATGACATAGGTTTTTTTTTCTCGAACGTGAGAATGAGACGAGAGGGATGTTTGGTATCGACCTTCTGTAATGGTATTTGCTCGATACTTTATGTTTTCTGATCATTCGAATGCTGTTAATGGATTACTTTTTCTTTCAAACCTATTGTTGTGTACTTACTTTTTTATTATAATAATAATAATCATTTATTCAGATAAATTAATCCATTTCATGGTTAGTACTACCTAAAACTATGTTAGTAAATTAAAATCAAATTAAATTTAATGTCACATTATTACACAACAACACAATAATATACCTAAATAATAAAATTTCTATTTTAGTGAGAGCGAGCGATTATTGTTTCCTTTTAAATCATTTGCACTTTTTGTTTTGTTTTTGCTAGATACATTTTGTATAAGTTAGTTTTTATTCTATCCAAGTTAAAGTCTATATTTTACTAGTTAACTAACATGAATATGACGTAGAAGTACCTGCATATCGTTTGACGTTTCGACGAGGTTGCACCGGTGCTGGTGGTGATACACAGACAATTATCAGAAAATTATCTTCTATGGTTTCTGTTTAGTTTATTTTAGTTCTTCTTTTTTAAAAACGTAGCTCCATCTATGTTCATCCATGATTTCGCCAATGTCAAGGTAACGCTTGATATTTTCCGCACAGCAGAACTAATTACTTAACTAGATCATGGTACGAGACAAAGAAACGTTTTTCGGTATTGCAATTGAACATCTGTGAGCCCGATAATTGAGAGAAGTAACCTAAAAAGCCACCAGCCACGTGCTCAGCAAAAATCAAACTCCTTATCTTAGTTAAATCACTCTCAATACGAGTGTGTTTTAAAATTTTTTTTGAAATCCGCGACCCCTGGTCCCGGCCGCACCTACGTCCATTGCCAATCACCTCCGGTAGACACTGAAAGAATTCCCAGTGGCGCCCGGCAGACCTTGGCCACCTGGCCACTGCGTGGTGGTCGGGTGTTACCCCGCATCTTTGAGGTTGGGTTTTATTCCGTGTCGGTGAGTGAAGGCGTGCGTGGGGTGAAGCCCCACATCACGCAGCCCTTCTAACTTGCATCTGTAAGGACGGTGGGTTGCTAATCCATCGTCCTCAGGCCCCGATCATGGAGGTGTCCTGGGCGTAGTCACGTCTGCGGCGCCCTCGCCGCACACTTCGGAACTCAGCGGGGAGGGTACGCTCCCTCACCCTACCGGCCGCCTCCTTCACGAGCATTGCCTGCTCGCAGAAGGAAACGACCGCGTTCCACTGGCTCCCGCTAGAAACCATGCCTCGTAGTATGGTCTCCAGCGAGAGCGAATCTACGTCCAGGCCCACAACGAGGTCACGGCGCTGACTCGCCCACGCTGAGCATTCCACCAACGCAACGTGTGGAATGCCGTGTCGTCGCCGGAAGCCTCACAGTGTTGACACGCGGGTGTGACCTCACGATGCATGCGAAACAGATGCTCACCGAAGTTTCCGTGCCCAGTGATAGTCTGTGTCGTACGGTACGTGAGGTCACCGTGCTGCCTCTGCAGCCACTCCTCCATGATCGGTCTCACCGCCGCGATGGTGGTGGTTCCCCACTTTGGTTGCTCAAGTCGCACCTTCCATGTCTCCATGAGATCCTGGCGGAGTTGGGACCGCTGGTCCTCGATTTCTCGAGACGCAGGCCTGTGGTCCCGCTCCCGCGCCTCCTTGTGCTATTGAAACAATGACGCAAGGGCTCTCGCTTCCAGGTCCCATGGAGTTGTCGCGGCTAGGAGACTTGCAGCCTTTAGGGAGATCGTGCGGTACCCTCTTATTGTCCTGACGGCCAAGGTCCTCAACGATCTGTGTAAAATAGTAGCGTTGTTGGAAGTCAGTCTCGCCGCCCATACGGGAGCCCATTTATTAAATCCGGGAATAGACCAACGACCGTCTGCTTAGCATATTTATTTATGCTTGATCGATCAATCAAGTCAATACATTGCTCATAATTAATTATAGAAAAAGCCAGTTGAAAGTTTAACTAATGGTACCCATTTAACGCCAGAACAATTTATTTAGAAACATTATAATATAATACAAATTACGGTTGATGTCTTAAGTTTTAAGTAAGTTAATACCTTGTCTGAGTTAATGACCTTCACAAAGCTTTCAGGAGTACGAAAGATTTACTTTAATTTTGTTCCCTAAAGAGAAATAAGCAGCTCTATTTGGTATTTTATGCGTACAAATTGAACTAAGCCATATATTATGGTACCTACGTAATTATAATGGTACCAACAATAAACTATACTCATGCCATCAACTTCGCCTTTTGACAACCAGTATGTAGCAAGAACGATAGAAAGAGCGTAGTGAAACGTTTCGATAGTGGCAATTTTGGTACTTATGAAGAAATTATTTCAGACTGGTTGAAGGTTTCCTATTATTTATATATCACCTAAGGCACGGAATAGGGAATAGTGCTTACATACAGAACTTGCACTCTGACGTTAATTAAAGCACATTATTTTGTTTACAAAGAACACAATTCGAACGTTAGGGTTGTCAGGAAAGTGCCAGCATAAATTTTTATAATATTGCTTGACATGAAATTGTAAAATTTTGACATTCTGTTGTAATTCTTGTTTTGTTAATCTAACTAACTAATAAAATTTAATAAATTAGCATAAATTTGACAAATAATTATGACGTTAATGCCTCAATATCAACTCTATGGTCAATGCCGTATCACAAACCAGAGACAACCCTTATTGACTTTAACTTCAAGCTGTCGCTGACGTCACTTATTTTCTGCGTTTTTTAGGCGAGTGACATAGGCGTGCCTAAGGTTGCTTAAAATAATAAGGTTGCTTCATAACGTAGTATAAAACAAAGTCGCCCTTTCCATATGTATACTTAGATCTTTAAAACTACTCAACGGATTTTTATGCGGTTTACACCAATGGTTAGAGTGGTTCTCGAGGAAGGTTGTTGTGTATATAATTTGTCGCTGTTCGCTAGTAAAATAATATGACACTAGGCAAGGTGTTGTACATTTTAATTCAGGGAGATTCAGGTCATGCTATTTTGACTGGACATAGGTAAGTAATAGTACCTACCTTGTATTCATTTCGTTCTGCAGTATAGACATAGATTATATATTAATAAAGTATAACTGCTAATCCCATTTCTCACATTACTCTATTTCAAGGATAATATCTTATGCCTCCTTACAGTTTATCAGTTACCTTTTTAGGCACCAAATTTCAGTCATTTCAATCAATCCCTTTGAAATGTTATTATCTCTTATAGTTAGACTAGCGGAGTCCCTTCTTGTCAAATAATATACTAAAACCTTCCTCGTAAACCATTCTATTCATTGAAAAAGACTGCATCAAAATCCATTGTGTAGTTTTCAAGATCTAATCTTACCTACATAGGGAAATACAGCGGGAAGAGACATGGTATTATTCTATGTTAAGATAACATGTGAGTGTTTATACTGCTGCTGTTTACAAATAAAAATGTACTAAAGCGTTTGTATAAACACCTACAAATAGAGCACCATTTGTACAACAAACAATCTAAAGTATATTTGAAAAGATTTGCTTGTAAACTAACTCAACTTTCTTTGCTCGGTAAATAAAGATGTGTGAGCAATAAACATCCGACGATTACGCGAATAGCACATTCTGACTCGGAACATTTTACACTTAACAACTTGAAAGATTGAAATACGACTGCACATCTTGTTTTATTTTGAACATGTCGAATTTTGGCAAAAGTTAAATCATCGTTTAAAAAGTTCACTGGAATTTTATTATAACTAACGGTAATAATTAAACACTAGAATAAGGTATAGGTACTTAGTTAGTATATAACATTTATCAAGTTTCTATTAAAAAAAATGCCAGCGGTCGTCCGTCAAATTAACCCACTGAATCCATCGGTGAAAACTGCATGAGAATCAGTGTAGTAGTTTTTGAGTTGTAATGTAGTGATGATGAACGGTACACGCGTCCTTAAATAAATTATAAATGTCGTCTACAACGCAAGATCAATGTCCGATTCAGAATGCATCTACCCGCTATCTTTAGGTGATGAATAAACCATGTGATATCACCTATTACGATCTTTGTATAGTACTGATGAAGATTCTATGTTTAAATGTCACGAAATATAACGTATTTTGTAATAAATATAAGTAGAGATTACCTACGGAAGTTTTGAGAGAAAGCTTCGTAAAAAATGTTTAACAGCTAGTTGTTGCTAACTTGTAGTGACAAAGTACACGTGTGTGAAGGCATACTGACAGGTAAAATTGTTGGAAGTCCTAGTGAGTCAGGTGAAACTCAGTACAGCGAAACGAAAGCCGCAACATGGACTCGACCGCTTAGATCAGTTTTTATGAACTGTACGTAGACGCACGGGGCGACAATACCGTCAACAAAAATGTTGTTAGTTTTATAAATTTAAAACGTGTTGTTGTAGTTAAAAAATAAATACTTGTGATGGTTTAGTTTAATTTTAAACAAAGGTTTAAAGTGAAAAATTGTGTACTTTACCGATTTTATGTGGAAACAACAACAGGTGGTAAAAGTCCCAACAGTCCTCTCTTGGTAGTATGGTTTTGGACCCACTATACCACCAGTGGTATTGACGGTGGTACGGTGGGTCTGAAACGTAGTTATAATACTTACCGTGTGTTTTATATTGAAAATAACGTTCTTATTATGAAAACAAAATAAAATACTCGTACCTATATTATTTCTTAAAACTTTTTATTATTTCTATATTACCTCAAATTATTCATTACGGCAAACACACTTAACTAAATCACACTTTAATTGGTTTATGAAGGGGACGACTTAAGAAGTGGAGTTTTAACTCTCATAGTCGTTTAAAGATGTTAATAGAGGTCCAATTAATTTAAGTTTAAATATAGTGGGAGAATACTCCGAATACTGAAGGAAACTTTTGAACACCCTTTTGCAACTACTTTATCACGGTACTTATAAATCTTTTAAACATTTAACGGATCATAGATATGGATTTTGAGGAGTGTCAATGGGTTATGAAATTATTAAAAAAAATGTTTACAATGAATATAATGTATTATGTAAGTTGCCATACATTTTTGGTATAGTGGTACTTCATTTTGCGACGGCGAACTTTGCATTACCTCAAACCCAAAACTTCAAAAATTTTTTGGAATTCACATATTGCACAAAAACATATATTTTTCCACTGTTATAATTTTATTTCCACTGATCGACAACACAATATTTATACAATATCGTATAAATCTCTGATGATCCCGTAAGGTGAAACCGGTTAGTGGAAAAGTATTTGTGTTTTTTGCAATATGTGTACCAAATTCTACCAAGTGCCGTCAATCGAAAGTATAAATAATTTGGAATTCAGTTCATTATATTAAACAATGGTGAAAACTTTCTATTGCTCACATAGAATTTATCAACAATAAATTTCCTTTTCCGGTCGCATCAAATGATCATACTTAGGTTGCAGAGATTCTATTAAATGGAATATAACATCTGCAATGGCTGTGGGAATTTAAAAAAAAAGTTTTGAACATTCTGTAGTGGCCGCTTATGACAATAGGCTTGCCCCCTGTTACGTGGGACCGACAGCATTACTGGAAAAGTGTGGGTATGTAATGCACCTCTGCCTACCTCTTTGAGGATATAGGCATGTTATATATCTGTCCATCGTCAAATAATCTATGACATGAATCAATTAACACTAAATAATTCTCAGGCACTTTTCATAATTAAACCATATCTCTAATGGAGTGTTCAGCAAAGCAGTATAAGCACCATAAAATAGGGAATTTCTTTCCATTTAAGTTCCAACGAGTTATAAAACCTTTTTATTATACATCACAGTAGCATTGTAAAATTCCAATGCATTTTATATTGATAGATCTTTATGTACATTTAACTGTCATTCTAGCGCATAGGTCATTAAATGCGTTTTTCCTGTCATCCATGTTTAAAACCGCTTACGGGTCCGGCTCGGTTGCTTGTCAAAGTCAATGTCAAATCAGTTCGCGAGCCAGCAAACCGCGTGCGTGTGGCTCGCGTGATACAAAACTCATGTCATTATAGTATGAAATTTGACATTTAAATGCCGTACCCGAGCGCAGTTGACCACAAGCATGACAAGAATAGCGTTAAATTTCAAATCGGTTTAGTAGTTACGGAGCTTATTCAATGCAATCAAACAAACAAATATATTATCCTCTTTATAATATTAGTAGATATAGATGTAGTACCTACACAGTATATTAAATAATAAACAGTTAACAAAATTCTCAACCAATCATAAATTTATTAAAGCAATCTAAAAAGTGTAATAATATTTACAGTAATGCGGTAGTAATTTTGCTGTCGTTACAAAGCTATAAGTTCACGATACTGTCAACAACCGGACAGGTCTTGAGCTCTTCCTGAACAGGTTCACACGACATACGACGAAGCCTTGCGAACACTGACCTATGATTATGTCATGTAATATTTCATGTACTTGAGCTATTAACTTCACTGTACGAAAGCATTTTACTTTATAAGCACTTCTTAAACTTATATTAATCAAATATTTGTGTGATTCACACTTGTTTGTTTCAGGGGATGGCTGTTTATTAAGTAAAATAATTAACTTATTAACTTAACAATACTTATATTTAGAATAATATAAGTTTGAACAGTTTTATAGATCCCTGAGCACAAGCTTATTTATTTAAAACTGGCTAACTGCGTGTAAGGCCACGCATAGAATAGGGTTCCGTAGTCAACCATAATAGCACAGATAATATCCTCTATAACTCCTAAACTAACAGAGTAATCTGATCCGTTATAGTTTTCCTTCAAAGTTCATTACATACACCATATCCATGCAAAGTTTCAATATTCTAGCACTAACTGTTTGGGAGGAAAGTCGGGGACAGACATGACAAAACTATAATAGTTCCGAGAGTTTTTCTACCGAACCCCAAAAAAACGGGAATTAGAATTTCGCCACATAAAATTCTCCCAGTCACGACTATGCACAAAGATCTGATATAACTACCTATCTATATTCTGTAGTATTAGCTCCAACCACTTACCTTGCTAATTTTAAACCTTAAATCTAAATTATGATGTGTGAAGATTTGATAGAAAGTCGAAAACTGATGATAGTATTCATGGTATTACTCGTAACATACGTATTACAAATGAAAATAACGTACGTTAAAGTACACGTCGTTTATCACAGGATGGAAAAAATAAAACACGCTTGCAACATTTATGCCGGATTTTGTACAGTGTGAAGGATAGGCCACCTATGTGCAAAGTAGTACAGACAGCAAAGCTATCATTTGTAAAGCTCAGAGAATGACAAGCAACCGCACACATCCGTATCCGTTTGTTGACGAGAATTCACCTCCATAGAGGAAAACATGCCATTACCATTCGCTTGTATGAGATAACTCGCGATTTGATTTAACGCTACACACTTACACGCTTACTGAAAAAATATTGTACCTAATGTGTTTTGTAAACGGATTTTGTTGAGTCAATGTATTTATTCAGTTGACATTTGAAATGTTCTTTATACAGAACAAATTAACGTATCCAGCGTAAGAGGTCTTGAATAGTGTTTCTTACACATGTTTGCAATAAAATAACTAGTGGTTCTGTGAACAGTAGACCTCGCGTTATTTTCGCATTTCCCCCCCATTTTCCCCCCAATTGAACAATCCCTTCGACAAAAGTTGCGCCTTGCAACAAAGAACACTTTTGCCAAATTTCATGAAAATCGGCTGAAAAATGCATTTACCCCCAATTTCTCCCCATTTTCCCCCCAATCAAAAAATCCCTTCGAAAAAAGTTGCGCTTTGCAACAAAGAACACTTGTGCCAAATTTCATGAAAATCGGCTGAAAAATGCGGCCTGTAGACCGGAACTGACACACATACCAACAACGCCAAATCGGGCAGTCCTCGAGTTAAAACTGAGACGCTTCGCTCGCTCGGTCAATTAAGTCCATTTGAAACAGTCGAATATAACACAGTTTTGTACGGGCCAAATTGGTACTAACACAGCAGAATTTACTATGACAACTTATTTATATAGGTACCTACTCATAAAATATAATACGCAATATACTTACATAAAGAACCTTAAACTTCAAAACCAAATATTTGCAGATCGTACAAATATTTCAACAAACACCGGGAAAGAACCCGAGATCTCCTAGATCCGAAATCAGTAAATACCACACAGGTGACCCGTTCAGCCGACAGACTACACCACTGAGGCAGTCATTATATTGGAAATTATCACTGTCAGATTCCTACTTCAGGACACCAAATATAGGTATTGCAAAACGAGTAATAACGGCTACTGCAACCTAGCCGTAGCACATGTTAACCGATAAAAAATTTGTCTGGCTGGTACCTACGTGATGTTCAGATGCACCAACAGAAACTTGCTTAGTTTGGCAAAACCACATATCTAGAATGTATGAGTAATAACTAGAATTTCTATCAATCGGTTAAGTTTATTGAGAGAGTCGATGCAACGTGTTTACTGGTGACGTGTACGAATGTCGGAAAATCATGGTCACAGCTTGTCTATTAGATCCAATCGTATTGATGTATTTGATTCAACATAGAAGTAGCGTTGATGTTCAGTTGTATGGCTTAGTACTGACACAGTGCAAAAATTTTAATTTTGAAGACCAATATGCGTGAAGTTGACACTGAGAGCGTCACAGAGACGTTGCGTTCCTCACACCAGTCAACCCGTAACTACGATTGGAGCAATCTGTTCGTAACTCCAAGAAACTATAAAGATAACGAACCTCCGATACTACATACATACTCCCAATATAATCACGCCTGTATCCCCGAAAGGGTAGACAGAGGCAAATTATTGCTTGCATTCCTATGTAATAGAGCCTCGCCAGCGTCACCTTGATCGGAAGGTGCAATACAGACAGGTTGACTTGGAACTCTAGTTATCGCTGCTACGAAAATGCCCCTAAATTGCAATGTTCTATAAAGCTCAGAGCAATATCTACGCCTAAATATATCCAGTTAAGTTTAGTGACCTTTTAATGTCTTGATTTTTATATTTTGGGAATGCGCATTCTATGTCTGAGGCCCTACTAAAGTGTCCCTTCGTCCAGCATACTCACCATGGAATCCTGATATTTCATGAATGCCAAAAAATTGTGCTGAAATAGTGCTAATTAGTGCCCAAAGGAAAAAAATAGTGCTCTTATACTTAAGAAATTACAGCCATAGTTCGATGAGTATGCTGGACGAAGGTTTCGCCCAGCATACTCACCTCCGTTTGTGGAATCTGTGTACGCTTCAACCATAATTCATACTTCAAAAAATTGTGCCGAAATAGTGTCAAATGGTGCCCAAAAAGAAAAGACGATGCTCTAATAACACCGGAGTTATAGGCTTCGGTCAGTGAGTATGCTGGGCGTAGGTTCTACGCCCAGCATACTCACTTCACTACGCGAATACCGAACGAGCTATAGGTACAATTTACGGCTTAAAAAATTGTGCTTGAAATAGTGCCCAATATCAGTCCAATTTTCGCTTGACTTTTGACCTAGAAAACCATTAAATTTAATTGTAAACTTTTACATAACATTAGATTTAGTACAGTCGAGTTCAAAACTTTCTAATAACTTACATTTTGTTTAACAATTTTTTAACCCCCGACGCAAAAACGATGGAAATTTGACGTGTCTGTGTTTATGTGGCATCATAGCTCCTGAACGGATGCGATTTGGATTTTGTTTTTTTTTTTGAAGGCGAATTAGTCGGCAGTGTTCTTAGCTATGTGTGATGAAAATCAGTTCAGTCGTTTAATAGATACGGGGAGATGAGGTGGAAATAAAACAACAATTTGCCGATGGATAAATGCATGAAACGCACAAAGCGTTATTTTGTTCTAGAGCGATATGCAGCAATAGTTATTTTATATTATCTCCGAAACTACATGACCAATTATTGTTATACTGTAAAGGGCAAATTAATAGTATCTTTGTGATATTCTTGTGTTCATAAAATAAATTATTTTGATTTTTGTACTTATAGCCCAGCTGCTGCCAGCCCAGCAAATTATCTCGGATTGGTGCAGTATGCCTTAGGATCAGCTTTTGCTGGTGATTTTTTAAACACATTGTGATTATTATAAACTGTGATTGCTCAATTTATAGTTATTTGTAAGTTAGTTATTGTGATTATAACATTGTAGCAGTAAATTTACAAAACTAGATAAGTAAGTGTTTTGTAATTTTTTTTTTTTTGAGAAAGTTTTACTAATATTTGGAATACTATTTTTTATATATTTGAAACGACTATTTTTTCTATTTAAAATAGATTTTATTAGATTGTTGTATTAATGTTAGTCTTATTTTCAATGGTAGGTATAACAATATAAATAATATATTTGAAGATAATGACTGTTAACAAAAGCTGTGAAATAGTTTTTAATTACCGTGAAGTCTGATTACTTTAGCCCTAGGGGGTAACTTTAAATAGTGCTGGGTAGCCAAAGGTTAGAATTTGTAAATAACACTACCTTTTTAGGAATAACAACAGATTCTAAATTACAATGGGGTGACCATATCACCATTTTAGCTAATAAGCTTAGCTCTGCTGCATATGCTGTGAGACAGATTAGGCAGTTGACAGATGTAGCTACTGCTAGGCTAGTTTACTTTGATTACTTCCATAGCTTGATGTCCTATGGAATACTATTTCGGGGAAATGCGGCAGATATAGAAACAATTTTTATATTACAAAAGAGGGCAGTCCGTGCCATTTATTGTTTAGGTAAGAGAGATTCTCTTAGGGAGCGATTTAAAGATATTAATATTTTAACTGTAGCTTCCCGATATATATTTGATAACATACTGTATGTCAGGAAAAATATATCTAGCTATACTAAAGTAAGGGACGTTACAGACAAAAATCTACGTAATAAAATAAACTACTCCCTCCGTGTTATCAGCTTAGCAAGGTTAGTCATTCTTTCAAAGGGGAAGGTATACGCTTTTATAATAAATTGCCTGAATCGGTCCTTTGTATGTCCGACAATAAATTTAAAACCTTTATAAAGACCACTTTATGTCAAAAAGCATATTATAAGACAATTAATTACCTTAACGATAAAAGTGTCTGGCTTGAACATGGTGCAGGCGCCTCCTAAAATGCCGTAATTGTAGCATATTTTGTACTTTAGTGACTATATACTTATATCCTCCTAAGACCCAGTGAACAATTTGGCCGAGAGGGAATTTTGACCTTATTGCTACCGGGTTACACTACTACAGGAGGCTACGATGCCCCTTTTATGGAGCATCCTGGCCTGCAGATGGCAGACCGTATATGGTTGATTAGTATGTTCCGGGCAGCGTTGGTGTCAAGATCAAACTCGCTGTTGCAGTTGGACAAACTCCCCAGCGCAGTTTGTGGTTCATAGCCACCTTGAAGAACGCTCCCGTCTTGGCGTTGCACGACGAACAGGCTTGCGACGTGTACTGCTCATCCACTACTTCAACTTCAATATTTCGCTTACGTTTCAATCTCTTGATTAGCAAGTCGTGTTTGAATTTACGCCCACTTAAGGAGGCGGTGTTCATAAATTTACTTCTGGCTCCATAGAGAACCAATTTTTTTTCTACTCCACCTCCATCAAAGAATTATTTTATAATTCTCTCCTCACACTTGGCGGTTCTAATAAACTTGTCTAGCCGCAGCCAACTTGGCGTGTTTTTCGTACGGCTCTTGACGTACCTGGAACCATGTCATACGAAAGACGGTGTAGTCGACTACATGGGCAGTGTTTTTCGAAGAGACTGGAAAGGTTAACTTTTCACGCGCCCGCTGTTCGGCGAGTTCGCTGGGCGTGCACAGCGTGGTTCGCACCCGCTCCCGTTTCCACTCTAGGGTGTGAGAACGGACATATTTTCTAGTTATTCGCTGAAAACGGCCCAATTTAGACTCTACTACCGCTACCGGTAATCGGGAACCGAGGTCGACTGCTATGATTCGATCATACGAAGGTTTCTGGCGTTTACTGCTCAACGCCAATGTCTTTTTTACTACACGATTCATGGAAAGGCTTACACTCACGCCATCCGTTTGTAGAGAGCATCCAATTTTTTTTACATCAACAGCCAACCACGAGCTCCATAATTCTTGTAAATGGTTCTCTATGCAACCCCATACACTAGTAATTGATTCTGGGTCCACTCTACGTATCAATTCGTGCCACCCCGTAGAGGTGTAGGTGATGTGTTTCAACCCATGCGACGGTTGTGGGAACAACTTGAAATCTTGCAACTTCTCTTGAATCTTGATCCATTCGGGAACGGTGGACCACCATTTGTGGCCTTTTAGTGTGTCCACGTTTATGACGGTACAAATGCGTTTCATTGCTTCATCATCCGGTGGTTGTATTTTGTAGAAAGCTTCAAAGAGGGCGAGATCGTTGCGTTTCATGCCGAAATAACGAGCCAACCGGGAATATGCATGAGTTTCAATGTTGGTATGGAGGGTGGTCTCGTACTGCTTGGCCATTTCTTGGAGGGTAAACAAACGCAATCTCTCGTCGTAGCGCCGATCTCCAAACATGGCACGATATGCTTCTACATAGGGACCCTTTCCTTTCATGGTACACGAAATTTAATACATCCGGTTTGGGTGGTAACCGCGTTGTTGTTTTCATGTAGTAGTTGATCCAAACACCTAGCTCGATATAGACACGGGATAGGTCTACCACGTCGCGACGTATCTCAGACAAGAGCTTCACTCTCTTTTCTGGGTCCAATAGGGGGCAGAGCGTGGACACCAATCCCCTTTTTATGGTGTAGACTTCCAACTCCACCGTTGGATCTAGATTGCGTTTCCGGATGGGTGGTAAATATGATTTACATTTCTTTGAACTTGTTTTCGTGTGATCGACACCCCCGCACGTCTTACAAAGGGGAGGCATCGCGAAGAAATGAATAACCTCGATGAGATACACGGTTTATATACAAGGTCCAACTTGGATGTCCTCAGACAGCGTTAAAAAAACAATACGGTTAAAATTGACTTTTATTTAATGTCCTCTAGAAAGTACATTGGATCTTGGGAGGATTTTTTTTGGTGCATTGTACACACCCTTTTTGACTTTGACACGGGACCAATGAATATTCGTCCACATTTAGTCTTAAGAAAATGTATAAATGAGTTAATTATTGAAAAAGAGTGACCGAGAGTTTTATTGCCAGGTTCTTTCTCTCGGTTCTACTTATTGCTTTGCGAATCTGGCAGTACATGTAAATATAGAAGCTATGACATTTTTTTTATTTTAAGTACCTACTGACGTTTGTAAAAGCCATTTAGTGACCTATACAAATAAATTAATCATTTCATTTCATTAGTAATAAATAATGTAAGTAATTAAAAATGTTTTTTATTGTTAAACCTTTTATTAATCGAACTATTGGATCTTGTAAATATAAAAAATTGTACATTAAAAAACTGTATAATATATTTCCTTTTTACAAATTGTCTAGATCTCAAATAGGTACCTACCTATTCCATTAATTTTATTGGCTTCAATAGACTATTAGTGCCCAGACATTTTTTTTGGAAAATATTTCACCCTACAACCAATGAAGTAATACGATTGGATTTCATTTAAGCTTACAATTTCATTTATTTATAAAAAAAAAATTAAAATAAATTAAATTAGCATTTAATCGACAGTTTTTGATATGTGAGAAAATACCACAATTATTCCCAATCACATAACCGCCCACAATTAGAATTTTTAATATTTATATCCAAAAACATGTGTGAACGACTGTACCTCATTTAACGTTAGTATGTAGAAGTTTACAATTAAATTTAATGGTTTTTTAGGTCAAAAGTCAAGCAAAAATTGGACTGATATTGGGCACTATTTCAAGCACAATTTTTTAAGCCATAAATTGTACCTATAGCTCGTTCGGTATTCGCGTAGTGAAGTGAGTATGCTGGGCGTAGAACCTACGCCCAGCATACTCACTGAACGAAGCCTATAACTCCGGAGTTATTAGAGCACCGTTTTTTCTTTTTGGGCACCATTTGGCACTATTTGGGCACAATTTTTTGAAGTATGAATTATGGTTGAAGCGTACACAGATTCCACAAACGGAGGTGAGTATGCTGGGCGAAACCTTCGTCCAGCATACTCATCGAACTATGGCTGTAATTTCTTAAGTATAAGAGCACTATTTTTTTCCTTTGGGCACTAATTAGCACTATTTCAGCACAATTTTTTGGCATTCATGAAGTATCAGGATTCCATGGTGAGTATGCTGGACGAAGGGACACCTACTAAATACTAATACGCATCATAGAAGTTGAGTAATGCTAGCAGTTAATTTTGTAGTACAGTATACAGTCCTTTATAACCATGTCACAGTATGTTTTGTGTATATACCGATGTATAAAAAGCTTTGAACTTATAATGCGGGCATCATTTGTCAGTGCACACCCTCTCACAGTGACATCTCTTTGATCTCATAATCACCTTTTGTGTCATTTTCTGTCACACGGCTTATGAGATAATTAAGTGTACAATTTTATTCACCTCTAACAACAATGAGTTTTTGATGAAGGATGGATTAAAATTATTTTTATTGTTCAAGTGGACTTGAAATACCTTAATAATTAATATAGAGTGAGTAATCTATTTGCTTCATGTATTACACGATACTTACCTACTGTAACAATTGGTTTATTATATATTTCTTCAGTCACTTTGCGAGTAGTCCGAGTAGCCCAGGACTTTAATTGGCTGAGCCATAGCGGCTTCGCAAGGCAACGGGTTCAATTTTTTTTTTAAATTAGAATGTAGCTGCTCCTTTTTAATAAATTTATTTGGCCATTTTGGACATAACCCATTATATGTGTGCCCGGTGACGGCAATAGGCTTGCGCCCTATTACGTGGGACCAAAAATACTGCCAAATTGGCTTATTCCACTATGTTCACCTGGGTGATATCACCTACGTGAACAAAGTGGAATTGATTAGTCTACTTTGATCACCTCGGAAATAAATCACCTGGGTGATATCACCTAGATGAACAATGTGGAATTGATTAGTCTACTTTAATCACCTCGTGGGTGTGTAATGCACCTCTGTCTACCCCTTCGGGGATATAGGCGTGATATGTGTCTGTCAGTCACTTTGTTGAAAACTCGTAAAGTTAACTCTAACTGTCGTCGTTTCTAGAAGCTTGGATATGCTTGCCAGTCTCATCATCTGGTCTTTAGCCATGTTTAGATTAGATACTTCGTGTATGTGAGGACATCTTATGTTCCCAATATGTTGACAGGGACCTTAACTTCGTAATAAGTTGGCACATTTTTTGTTGGAGAAACCCACACTTTCCTGTAATTAACGAATTTGTGTCTAGGTAGGATTCTAAGACAACGATAACATTACTATATGAAATTATTCTAAATTATTTAAAAGAAGAAGGTACTCGATGGCCGATGGAACTTCGGACCACATTTCCGAAGTTTGGTCCCCAAGGTGACACAGGCATCGGTCGCGCTTTCGCGACTGATGCCCAACCTAAAGGTACCCAACGCTTCCTGCAGGAGACTGTACCTGGGGATCTTGCGGAGTATGGCCCTATAAGGGGCTCCCGTATGGGCGGCGAGGTTGACGGTCAACAACTCAACGCTCTTCAATAGACCGTTGAGGAAAAACAAAACCATAAAAAACCATACGGGGGTACCGCAAGATCTCCGGAGAGGCTGCATGTCTCCTAGCCAGGACCCCTCCGAGGGACCTGGAAGCGAGAGCCCTTGCGTATTGTTCCAATGGCGCAAGGAGGCGCTGGAGCGGGAACACAGGCCTTCGTCTCGAGAAATCGAGGACCATCGGTCCCAACTCCGCCAAAATCTCATGGTGTCAAGGAGGGTGCGACTTGAGCAACCCAAGTGGGGTACCACCATGATCGCGGTGGTGAGACCGATCATGGACGATTGGCTGCAGAGGCAGCATGGTGACCTCACGTATCGTGCGACACAGATCGTTACCGGGCATGGATGCTTTGGTGGCTATCTGTTTCGCATCCATCGTAAGGTCACACCTTGGTGTCTACACTCCGAGGTTTGCGACCACGACACCGCACTACACACGTTGATGGAGTGCTCAGCGTGGGCGAGTCAGCACCGGGACCTTAGTGGGTCTGGGCGTGAATACCCTCTCGCTGGAGACCATGCTTAAAGCCTGGTCTCCAGGTCTCCAGCGGGAGTAGGTGGAACGCGGCCGTGTTCTTATGCGAGCAAGTCATGCTCGCGAAGGATGCGGCCGAGAGGGAGAGGGAGCGTACCCTCCCCGCCGAGTTCCATAGTCAGCAGCGAGGGCGCCGCCGACTCATCTACGCCCAAGACCATCGACCTCCATGATCGGGGCCTGAGGACGGCGGGATCGCCACCCGCCGTCCTTACAGAAGCAGGCTGGAAGGGTTGCGTGCTGCGGGGCCTTTGCTCCATTGCACGCAACCAGATTCACTCACTGACGCGGGATAAAACCCTACCCCAACGACGCGGGATTTTCATCCCGACCAAACCCCCGCAGAGACCACAGAGGTGGTCAAAGTCCGCCGGGCGCCACTGGAAATACGTTCTGCCTTTAACCAGAGACGCCCGGCAACGGACGTTAGAACGGCCGCGGAACTAAAAAATAAATAAAAAAACAAAAAGGTACTCATTAAAGGTCGTTCACATGCGACGTTCAACACGCATTAAGACATCTGAACAGGATCTGGCCTATACAATTTGTATGGTGACGAGCACACTGGTCATTCACCACGCTGTCTTACGCGTCACCGCGCCAGATTCGCGTGTTCCCATGCTATCCTACGCGTACGACGCTGTCACACACGTTTAAAGTGTCATAGCGCGTAGATAACGTAAACGTCAGACGTCGTAAGACGTAGAACCAGTGTGTCGCTGTTTCCCACGTCGCATGGCATATGTTGTATGTGAAGGACCAGTGTGTTTCAAGCTTAAAGTAGGTACCTACTGTACCCAAGTGGGGAACCACCGTCATCGCGACTGTGATACCGATCATGGACGAGCGGCTGCAGAGGCAGAGCATGGTGACCTCACGTATCGAGTGACGCAGATTGTTACCGGGCATGGATTTCTCGGTAGCTATCTTTTACGCCCAAGATCATCGACCTCCATGATCGGGGCCTGAGGACGGCGGTACAGTCACCCGCCGTCCTTACAGAAGCAGGCTAGAAGGGCATCCAACCAGATTCACTCACCGACACGGGATAAAACCCTACCACAACGACGCGGGATTCTCATCTCGACCAAACCACCGAAGAGGCCACACAGGTGGTCAAAGTCCGCCGGGCGCACTGGAAATACCTTCTGGGTGCGAACCAGAGACGCCCGGCAACGGACGTGAGATCGGCCGCGCCACGGGCCGCGGAATTAAAAAAAAAGGTACCTACTGTCGAAAAAAAATACAAAAGCAAAACGTTGCCTATTGAATATAATTTGCCGCATGAGCAAGGTGAATATTGCATTTTCACTCGGATGACGTGTCAACTGCATTTTAAATAACTTAACGGTCCCCGATTCAACATTCGATATTGATTTAAACTATTTTCGGTCATTCTACTTGCGGCTGCCTCTTTGTGAAACCATTAAATTTTATTTTGGAACTATCAGTTCTAGTCTATTCTCGAAAATGGACTTTTGTGTTTTAAATTGTTAATTTTATAATTTCTAAGTGCCTGCAAATATAGAGGCTAAACGGCTACCTCTGTTTACATCACCGCGGATATTTTTATGTACTTATTCGTATTTTTAATATTTTTCAAAATTAAAAATTCTGTGTAATACGTAGGTCACACTATAAGTTTTGCGTAACTTAAAAAAACAACATGTGAAAACCAAAATATTATGTTTATTGCTTTTCAAAATACTCTCCTTTACATTTTAAATGTTTTTTCATGCGATCGAACTATTTTTTAAAACGGAGGACCACAGATATGAAGGTTTTTTACGGTATGTTTTCTACGTGCTGATTGAACGCTATCTCTGCCTCTTCGGAGTTGGTAAAAGTGAAACCTCTCATCAAATCTTTGATTTTGGGGAAAATACAGAAATCACAGGGTGCTGGGTCGGGGCTATGCGCAGGATGGGTGACGAGTTGTACTTTTTCGGAAGCTAAAAATGACTTTGTTTTGTTGGCCGTGTGTGAAGATGCGTTGTCATGATGTAGGAGAACCCGGCTTTTGGGTCGTCTTTCGCGAACTTTTTCTAACACCCAGGGTAAACAAATGGTAGAATACCACTCGGCATTAACACTCTTTTGATCTTCAAGTGGAATTGTACAGATGGGACCCGTAGCTGAGAAAAAAAACGCAATCATTTTTTTACCAACGTTTCTCGCCTGCCTCACTTTTGTTGGCTTGTTCTCATTATCGAACACCTATTCACAAGATTGTTGTTTTTTTTTTGGGTTCAAAACAATAAATCCACGTTTTGTCTTCTGTGATAATGTCATAAACAGCATTAGAATGTCCGTGGTCGTACTTCAGTAGCATCTGTGAGCACCATTCCACGCGAACCCGCGTCTGCTCCGCTGTCAGTTCATGAGGGATCCAACGACAACAAAGTTTCCGAACTTTCAATTCTTCGTGTAAAATTTTCTGGATTTGACTCATACCAATCCACAATAGTCCTCGAATTGTCTCATAGGTAATCCGCGGGTTTTCTTCAATTAACAGTAGCCACATTATTTTCGTTGACGGCAGTTGAAGGCCGCCCTTCACGAAATGCGAACTCTCTCAAATTCAGCAAACCATCACCTCACGGTGCTCAAACAAGGTGCTTATCTCTCAAAAGCATTTTGAAGACGAGGGGCACAGTCTTGCGGAGAGACAGAACTTTTAAAATCATAAAAAATGATCGCTCTAAAATATTTTCGACTTAATTCCATTTTAGTTGCATACGTAGAACTTTGATATGTGATAAAAAACAATTGACAAATGATTTCCCGCCAATTCTTTTTTTTTATTACTAAGAAGGTTGCAACGTTTAAAAAAATATAACATTAGAAATTCAAATAGTTCCGATTAGCTAGAAGTGCAAAACTTTTAGTGTGCCTCATGTACAAAGTCCATACACAATAACAAGTGCTTTGATACACACATCCACTTAACGTAACTGTTTCACATGGTCGCTATCACAAAGAAGTAAGAAAGAAATATATTTTCAGCCAGTGGACAGAAGATAAGATTAACAATTTTACAGAACTACCTAATGTAACGTTGGAAGAAAATAGTTTTACAAAACTCCATCCCTTATCCTCTGTCTACAGGCTACAAAGTTATTTTTGCAAATTAACCTAGGCGTTGGAGTTCCAACTGAAGAGATAAATATGCCTATTAGAAAGTTTTCTATATAAATATTTAGGTATTTACCTCTCTCAAAGTTTCGAAATTTAAAAACAGACATTATTAAATTTGTAAAATATATAACACAGTTTAAATGAAGGGATAATTAAAGTATAATTTTTGAAATGGTGACAGAATACAAAATTTACTGCATCACTTTAAGAACTATAAAGTTTCTAGTTAACAAACAAGTTCGGACTTTAAGTTCTGTTTGCAGTTTAACTTAGCCGGCGAATAAAGTAAAAAGGTAAGATGCTGGTAGTTGAACTTACCTTTGTAGTAGTAAGTGAATAGCAACAATTACTTAGACAAACTAAGTTTGAAGTTAAGTAACAATAGCTGGAACTTTTAATTAAGACCTCGGAATGTAAAGTAAAAGTCACGACACAAAGTGATGACTACCTATTTTATAATATTTGTAAGATGTTAATTAGTAATGTACTTAGGTAGTTTTCTCTGACTTGAGGGATATTTAAGATTCGTACACAAACTCATGGGGTATAAAGATAAGACTCCGATATAAAGATATTTCACTTATTAACGTTTAGTTCCATAGTCCCCAAATGTACCTAGTAGTAGTAGATTAACGGTCTTTCGTAGCAGCGTTTTACGGGTAGTGCGATTTAGTTGAAATCGTCAAGTTACGCTTATCAGTGGTTCCCAACCGGTGGTCCGCTAAAGCCAATCCGCTTTTAATTTAGCGTCGGTGTCGTTAGTAAAACGAAAAGTAACCCAAACCCAGGTTGGGTTGCGTTGCAGTTGCGTAAAGAACTACGTTCCAGACGGGGGTTCCCCGACCGCACAATTTTTTTTGTGCATAGATTGGGATACTTAGGTAGGTAATACATACTAGGGTGTTATTGTTTGGCAGACACTATGATTTACTGTTCCATTTTTATTATTCCCGATGAACTCCCAGTTGCATAGTCAAATATTATTTTATACTTATCAATGAGCAATTCACATGCGCGATTACTCTCTAACCTCCTTTACCTACGGCTCTGAGTATGTGAGTCTAGCTTGATATAACTTTATTTAAGATTTACCAGTTACTATAGTAAGAGAACCATAATTATTTACAAGAAATCGCAATCCAAATATTAGTGTCATAATACTGCGTTCTTTTTTGAAATCCGCGGCCGCCCTTACGTCCATTGCCGAGCGCTTCATGTGCGCACACGGAAGTATTCCCAGTGGCTCATAATACTGCCTGCCATAAAGTTCTATTACAAGCAACTGCGTGATAAACGGTTAATTCATACATTACCAGTCCGTTATCTAGTTTGCCGACGGGACGCAACCAGCCGCAGACCTCTGGGGACTTTTATTAGATAGGTACACACAAATAATAACTGTTGAGAGGATTGCAGTTTCAATAAAAATAAAGCGAACTATTGCTGCTGTAAAATATTTTGATAGCAATCGCGTTTACGCTTTTAGTGGGATTGATATTGTATGTTATTGGTACCTGTACCTAGATATTATATTACGACTGGGCTTGAATTTCTCACCCACTTTTGGTTTAGGCGCATTAGGCATTATGGCAACCGACTCGCTAATGGACTACTTCTCATTATGGCCACTTCTCATTTTGGCTACTTCTGATTAGGGCTACTTCTCACTTGGGCTACTTCTCACTTGGGCTACTTCTCATTTGGGCTACTTCTCATTAGGGCTACTTCTCATTAGGGCTACTTCTCAATATTTGGAAATGCTTATTGAAATAAGTACTGTCTTTATGTTACAGGGTGAATTTTTGAAAAGGGCTTGGAGGCCAAAGAAAGGGCTGACATTTGGTAGTAAGCTCCGTACTATAAAAACGACAACAAATTTTGGCTGCCAAACGCCGCAAAGTGCTGCCTACGGCAATGGGACGAATGCCACCATCCTTCTTGTGCAGGGCACATAAATTGGCCCCATACAAAATATCTGTGCTGTCAGGCAATGTGGACGGTGGCTGTCCACATTGCCTGAGAGCATGAGGTTGACTAGAGCTGTTAGCTCCTTCAGAAGTGCATCACCAGCTTCCCCAGCGCTCGGACACAACAGATCCTTAAGGTGCTGTGGTGTCAGACCGTCAAGTCCACCAGCTGATCCAAAACGAAAGGAGTCAACAGCTGTGCGCACATCCTTGGCAGTAGTTTCAAGATTTTCTGTATCGTTGTTCGGAGGATCAGGGAAAGAGAGGTCAGCTGCGGATGGTGGGTGCTTACTCTGCAAACCCGTCAAGGTTTCTGCAGAATAAGGAGCCAGCACGTCGCTACTAAAAAGTAGTCTTGCCGCCCCACTGATGTCGCCCTCCCTTACTTTGTTCTCTATAAGTTTTAATTTCTTAGCCTGGGAATAATCAGGGGCCGGAGTGTGGATTGAATTTGAATTTAATATGCTAAAATTGTTTTTACAATTTTCTTTGATTTGGACCGTCAAAGTTGTCAACTGCCTTTTCTTTACGTGTAGGATTCTATAAGGGAAGGTTAACATTTGTTCCCAAGCGCTAAAGATATTTTCCCGGACTACTTGACCGATACAGGAGGCTCTCATTGAGCCACAGAGGGTCTCGCACCTCGGGGGATTATTTTTAGAACTGGAATAGAATCTTTCATGGTGCTTAATCTTTGCCAAAAGGGAATTTCGATATTATCAGAAATTTCTTGTTGATTTGGAAAAATTTGGGATATTGTAGACGCGCTTGAAGATACATTTTGTACTTTATGAATTTTTCCAAAATGTACTTTCAATCCGCGTTCACCTTTAAAAAAACGGGCTTGAGGACAATGTGTCGTACAAGACCACCTGATACACTTGTAAGCTCACCTGAATTTATATCCGCATTGCCACATCCATTATTTTGTTTCATTATTCTATTTCCATTAGTTTCTTTTAGATGTCCTTTAGTTCATAGAGGTAGTATACCTGCACTAAAACCTGTACATAGAAAAACACCCAAACTCCGAAACAAATATTTGCAAATGGTAAAAAAATTAACTTGACCAGGGAATCGAACCCGGGACCTCCGGTCTTACGCAAAACTTCAACTTCAACCAACTATGCCAGTGATCCATACCTACGTGTACAAGCAACTTTTATGTTCATGTTAAAAGTAGATATATTGTAGTAATATAAGTATAGTTATAAGTAAAGTTAAATTAAAAATTAACTAGGAGTTGCGGTCGCTGCCGTGGTACTGCGTTGCAGCATGCAATTGAGCGAAGCGGCTATTGTCATATTTTTGGTCAATAACTTTTTTTGAGGGTCCTAAATCAAAATTCGGTCTCTAAAAAAACCTGCTCCTGAGAATGCTTGATTTTTGAGTGAAAAAATCATGAAAATCGGTTGGGTAGTTGTCGAGAAACAATTTCACATCGAGTTGCATTTGAGTCACCTGATAATTTGTGTTTTAAACAAATTTGAATTATGTCGGAAACATTATGTAGGCGCTGCGCCTGTTCGAGTGAACTCAACTTCGTTTATGAAACTGGAATTTCCAATTAAACACTGTGCAAGTGGGACAGAGTAGGATTAACAATGTTTATTTTGTTAGGTCTTTGTTCTACCCAAGCTTCTACGTAGCCTTACACTGTGTGCTTGTAAGACAAAAGCGATGTTCCTACCAAGATTAAGTTAACCAGAGGCTAGCAATTTTAGATCTATCAAATTGTACACTAAAATACACGTCAAAAACACACAGCAACCGACTTCAAACTACCGAAATGGGACCAAATAGTTGTCGGAATGGGACCAAATTGAAATGGGACCACCTGGAAAGTAGTAGCTTCCAATTAAAAAAGAAAATGTCAAAATCGGTACACCCAGTTCGAAGATATGAGGTAACAAACATAAAATAAACATACAGTCGAATTGAGAACCTCCTTATTCGGTAAAAATTCTCCTAAGTCGGTTGAAAACCTTTATCGAGACTCATTCTACACGTTAGTGGAAGCAGCATGAAAAACAGACCGACGCGACGCGATGATGCGGAGGACTTTGTTTTATAATAATATGTAGTGATTATTCTCATATACATTGTAAAGTGACCATAATTATTTGATATTGAAGAGTCCCAGGGAGCACAGATATTACAATAAGATTTTAGAGGATCTACCTCAACTGTAAGTCGGGGCACCTACCGATCAACAGAAGAGGCCTTGACAAGGAAATTTCTGCATAGCGAAGCAGTTCGCCCCCTTATTACGTGGAATACTAAGTTACCAGTGAAAATCCGGGGTATAATACTATGCCTCACGTGGAAACAGGCGTAATTATAGTATGTATCTATGGTTATCTAATGGAGACCGTGTACCTTTTTACGTTGTGTGGGACGGCTACCCTCCAGATGGCGGATGACCTAGTGAAAAGCGCTGGGTCTCGTTTCATGAAGGTGTCAATGAACCTGGCAGTCACACTACAATCTAACTGCAGAAGCCTATATTCAGCAGTCGACAGTGATAGGCTAATGATGCCGATGTTTATACAATTCAGTACTTTTTTATTCTGTACTTTATATGAAAATGTGATAACGGTATAAAACAGAATAGAATTGGGCTTATTTGTACACACTAATGTATATTTTATTAACCTTAGATAGATACTTCATCACAAGGGACCCGTGAGTAGCATCATAAACCTTTTTTATGAGACATAAAATAAATATGAAACATAAACATAAATCCTATCTAATAAATTTAAATAATCTTGTCGTATTTCAGCCAGACAATTTTTTACCCAAATGCTAAAAGTAAATTATTGAATAATAATATTTAAAATAATAGATTATTGAAATAAAATAAGAATTGATTTGGTGATTAATAATACGTCAAAATTCAACAACTCATAACTTTTTAAGTGTTGTGACACTTAAAAAGTTATTTGTAAGTTATTGTAATGTGTCAAAGTGTTGTGACACTTTGACACATTACAATGAAATAAGTGACATTAAATCACAATTTACAATCGATCAAAAATGTAACGAGTCACATCTGTAAGTTCAGCCAAACCATTTGAGGAAAACCAATTAAAAAAAAATACGAAATTTGTTGAGGGGACAAACATAAATACGGGCATCATTGTGTGCCTTATCATAAAGATATGAAAGTTATAAAATACGAGTAATATTACGTGAGTGCTTTCACGATGAATTCATGAAGAAATTCATAGAACTTAATCTAAGTGTACAGTTATCTTTCTGATCCACATATAAACAACACGATGGAGTAGACGCGAGAAAGGAGAAAAACCGAGGTTGGACGGACGGACATGACAAAACTAATAAACCCTAATAAAATAAAAAATAAAATGGAACCCTAATAAAATTGTATAGGTTTATTATAGATTCGTTAGTTTCCGCCTGGTGCGTACCAGAGACGCCCGGCAATGGACGTAGGAGCGGCCGCTAGGGCGCGGATTAACACTCGTTAGTTTAGTTTGACAGGTAATAATACCTACATTAAATACAGAAATACACACACACACAATCACGTCTTTTGGAGTTCGATTTTTGCTGAGCGCGTGCCTGGTGGCTTTTTAGGTTACCTACCTCTGGAGCTCCGCAAAAATCGGCTTTCCAGACACTCTCATACCGAACAACGTTTCTTGTCCTGCACCTGGAGCTAGTTAGGAATAACTAGTTCTTCTGTGCGGGATTATCAACTAATCAAGCATTACCTTGACATTGGCGAAATCATCGATGAATGTCGATGGAACCACGTTTTTAAAAAAAGAAGATGAAGAAGACCACGTCTTTATCTCTGCAGGGGGAGAGAGAGGAGTTTATTATACCTACATTTTCGTGCTGTTTCTATTTTGCCCATAATATTTACCAGTGATTTGTCGGTTCGCCAACAGAATTATCGCCTGTGTCCTGGAGATGTTGTGAACCCCCAGATACCGACGTTAGAAATATTTAGGTACCTAATTAATATTTACAAAAACAACCCTCAACTTTAACATACAGAAGTGTACGCAATGGAGTTTGAAATCGTCCGCAAGCAAGAATAGTGAACTAACAACCGATCAAAGACTTTAGTTAAGGTAGACACTGTTTACAGTGACAAAACATCCTTTGAATCAAGTTTTGTGTATGAAGAAAATATTTGCTCAGAATTAAATGAACCTATCTGTACTGGAGACACTTATTTTCATCATTAAATACCTAAGGATTCGCTTTAGTTTTCTCTTTAAAAGCGGATAATTGAAATGGAAACCAACAGTAACTGCCAATTAAATTCTTAAATATTTTTGAAATGTATAGAAAATTAAAATTGGGTGAGTCAAGTGTTTTTATTCTATAGAACCAATAGGAGCAATTATACCAACTGATTATACTGACCGTTGCATTTTAGAAATTAACCTAGTATAACCTTTACACCCAGCTTCTGTCGTTTTTGTAACATTTCAACCAAAACGGATGCTAAGTAAACTCTTCAGAATTGCTATAACGTGAGTAAAATGTGTACACAACATAGTAAAAGTTCTAAGCTGTTGCTTGTATTATGATATTTTATTCGCGGCTTACACAGCTTTGTACTTAAGAGATTCATTGAAGAATACAAATAAAATTGCTGCCTAATGTTTTGGAAAAAGAATGGTAAGAATGCCTTTTACTCTACGTTTTTTCTCAGTTTAATGCGTTTAGTTGATTATGTACTATTTCGATGTCAGATATTTTCACTTTCTACTTATAATCACACAAACACAAACTGTACTTATCCTGTATTCATGACGTCTTTATTCCCAAAGAGGTTGCAGAAGGGATAATTACGCCTACAATTTCTTAATGACTTCGTTGGTGACAGGTAATAGCAGGCGAGATAGATCAGCAGATGCACCGAGTGCAGATAAGGTTGACTTGGATCTCGGAGAAGTTGAAAGGCACCCTTAGCACCCTGAACCATTGACCTACATGATCAGAGCCTGATGACGAGGGACTAATAAACCACTGTCCTTACAGAAGCAGGCTAGAAGGACGGCGTGCTGTGGGGCCTCACTCTACGCATGTCTTCACTCACCAACGCGGGATAAAACCCGATCCCGGAGATGCGGGGTAAAACCCGACCACCACGCAGCGGCCACACAGGTGGTCAAGGTCCGTCGGGCGTCACTGGAAATTCTTTTAGTGCGTACCAGAGGCGCTCGGCAATGGACGAAGGTGCAGACACGGCCGAGGACCGCAGATTTAAAAAAAAAAACCCGTAGCACCCTACCATATTCTATTTATAATACGGAGGTACTTAGATAAGAAAGATTCGACGTATTTTATTGGTGCCACTAATAATATTATAATAGGACTTTTAGTAAGTAGCTACTACTATTTAATTGGGTGATGTAGTTATGTACGTATTTATTAAATATGAATGTACAATCCTGCCAGTGCAAATTTTCAACGTACATTTGTATAACTACACGACGATAGTCCACTACAGTACAATCTGAACGTTAACTGCTAACAACATTTGCAATATTAATAATGCGAGCCGCTCCACCAGCTTTATGTTACGGGTTAATAACAACGCTCAGAATGAAACATTAAGTTAGATATTATGTACCTATTTATTAACATACATGCATACAATCAAGCCTTTTTTCCCAAAGAGGTACATATTTTGTTAGTTTTGCGTAGTAGATTTTTTAGCGGTACCTAAATAGGCATTTGCAAGAGTGTCGTTTGCCAGAGATTCATCCGCTGATCGGCAATTGCACCAAATGCATGTGGACTTGGACCGTTTGGATTCTGATGGCAGACCCCCTCCACTACCACAAATAGTTTATACAAGCATATACGCCTATTTTATATAGTCAGTGCAAGTTCAGTATAATAAAGGTAGTCAGTGTAAGTTTAGTATATTTAATATTCAGTACAAAACTAGTTGTGCCTACTTCACTAGTGACATTATAGAAGCAGAAAATCAAAGTTGAAATTCATCATTTTGTGGATAGCAGTAAATTACTTTGTGTGAAAACGCATTAATCAATATAGGATGATTAATGAAAGCCAGTACATGACGCCAATCGGTTGATGGATTAGCGCACATATGGTTCTGCATAATTTGCTAGAGAGCCACCTGTGCCTTTGATCTTTTAGCTAACTTTATAAATTGAGTTATTTGGACAAGAAATAGACGATCTTTTATTCTACGGTAATCTTAAATCAATGTTTTTAATACTTTTGTGCGTTACCTACCAGCCGAGAAGGTATAAAGTTTTTTGTACATAGAAAACCAATCTTCTTCTCACTTAAGGTAATTTGATTTGAACTACATACAACACATCCATCATCCAACTGATACCAAAATAATAGGAAGTAATCCGCAACGTAACGTAACCTATCTAGCTTGAGTAAAAGCTCGATATAAAACCTTCGTGGCTCTGCACGCTTGTGGTCCTTTTGATTCACAATTTCAGAACCTACAATACTTGTACCTAATTAGTGAAATTACTAACCTAATCTTAACATACTGTAGATTGATATATCGTATACGGGTTAGACTTGTAGGTATTTTACGAGGTGTTAAGAACATTTTGACAGTTGTAATTTGCACATAAGGCGCTTTCCGAGTAATCGCTCGTTCAAATTTACAAATGGTAGGGGTTGAGCGGAACACGCCCCGCACGCAGTTTGCCCGACAAACAAACCGCAAAGTAGCTACTTTGCGGTTTGTTTAACGTAATTAGCTAGCGTAATTAGCTAATTACGCTAGTCCTACGGACTGTGAACCACGAAAATGTACTAACCGTTTACTTCCATTGCCCGTAGCTTTTGTAAACTGTTTAGATACTGATATTTTTAACAGACCCAAAAATATTTAACTACATTAACATTTTAATCTTATATTCTGGAAATAAATATCGTCATATAATATTCAAAAAGGGTGCTAAGGGGCCTTACCAATATTTCCAGGTCCCAAGTCATCTTCACCTGGTCGCGGTGCAGCTGTTAAAACGGGACGAGGCTCTCGCAAATATGGGTATATTTGCGAGTTCCCAGAAACGGTAATAGGCTTACTACTACCTAAGTAATTGGCGAAATGCGGGCGTATAAGTGCCTCTATTTAAACCTTCGGGGATTTTTATATTTAAATGAGAAAGATCAATTATAAAGGAAATGGGTTCATTTTTAATCGACTTCCAAATAGAGTGAACCAATTTTTTAAATAGAAAGCTACTACTTCCTAAGTGGTTCTATTTCAATTTGGTCCCATTTCGGTAATTTAAAGTCCGTCGTTGTGTCAATTGTTGACGTATATTTTTTATCACTACGTATTAAACAAAGTGCTCCATTTCGTCTGTCTGTTCGCGATAAAATAAACTATAGCACCGATTTTCATGCCGTTTTCATCAATATATAGAATGGTTCTTGACGAAGGTTTTAGTTTATAATACCATTTCACGCGGAGAAAGCCGCGGCAGTACCGCTAATATTTATAGGTACACACGAAAGGAGTAAAAGTAACAAAATATCCACAAAGTTTGTACTGGCAACACAAACAACAACTGAACCGAAAGCGGCACAATAAAGCGTGTGGATACGAATGCCGATAGACATGCTAATCACTTGAAATGTAGGCAGTGAAGCAAAGGAGTTTGGAACTCACAGAATGTGCCAAATTAAACTCAGTTGTCAATAAATCCTCTTTGACTACGATCTTGAACTGAGTTAAGGGATTGTTCTAACACCAAGCTAACTCCGAAATTAGTTTCTGTGAATAATCTATTTAAATGTGTTAAGTTATTAAGTTTCTTAGAAACAAGTATATTGACATAATAATTATTGTGAGTAAATTCGCTGAACTGATTTTTAAAGACCGTTTCACTGCTGTAGGTACTTAATCTATCAATCCACTCTACATAGCTGCCAGATACTAAGTATGTGCCCGTGAAACATAACCAACAAAGCCAACTACATAATATACGCCTACTATCATTTAATTTTGAAAAAGAGATCCTACTTTTGCAAACAAAACCATATTTTGTTACAATTAGTTTATATTATTACAAAAACCGACTTCAAACCTTCGGATAGGGACTAAATTGAAATGAGACCAAACGAGAAACAGGCGTTGGTCCCATTTTACATTCAAAGTATTTTTAGGGTTTACGCAGTCCAAAGTCATAAGTATATACAACAAACGTAAAAATATACATACAGTCGATTTTTGTAAAATAGCTGTTGGTTTGTTGGCTTAAAAAAAATTATTGTTAAAAATAATGTACCGTATTTATTAATTGAGCGGAGTTTACGAAACTCTTTCTTAGACGACTCGTGTATTTCGTTCGTTATCGAACTCCTCCTAAAGGACTGGACCCATCTTTTTGAAATTTGGCACGGTCATAGTGACCATCACCGTGAGTGCATATATCTGAATTCATAAAGATCGGTCCAGTCGTTTAGGAGTTCGACCCGGATCGACAAACTCAGCTCAATTATTGCAACAGCAGAATGTATTGCATATTTTTTTATAAGTTTACAGATAGGAATAGAACAGCTAACAGAATTTATAATTAAAAAAACTACAAAACAGAATCTAGACAGCTAAAAGGAACGTGCGATCGGTATCAGTTTGCGAGACATGCCTTCGGTCAATATTTAACCCAATATCACTTCAAACTTTCTGTTACAACCAATTCAATTCAAAGTTTTCCGTCTTGTCCAATAAAACAGCAATGACTTTACGTGTAGTATACCGCTTCTTTGTGTGATAACTTTTGATTGGTTTTTATATATTTTGAACACGAGTAAAGTATATTAAATGCTTGTATAGGTATACCATAGTACCAAGAAATTACCTTTAAATTTCAGTCAGAAAGTTACTTAATTTTTTTAGATTTCATATAACTGATATTCAACAAAAAGTGCAATAATTTATTTAAAAAACTTAACACAGTCGAGTAAAAAATCAAATCCTAAGATGATAGAATTGTTACACAGAAAATAAAAAAATAAATAAATATGTTTATTCAAGTGGGTTACAAGGTAACACCTTTGAAAGTCAGTCAGTTATATAGGTTACAATTAAACTCTAAATTGCTTCTAAACTTACATTTACTGCCAGATTCGCAAAAAAATAGGTGTGCCTGAGAGAAAGAACTTGGAAATCAAACTCACGGCTCACTCTTGTAGTAATACCGACTAAACCTAAACCAACTAAAACTAAACCTAATCTTATAGGTACCAATAGGAGAAGCTAAATTAGAATAAATATAAAATATTTTAAATAAATATTTTTTGGACATTCTCACACAACGTCATCTAGCCCAAATTAATCTAATACAAGCTTGTGCTGTGGGATCTAGACAACTGATAAACAAACATATATTTCTAAATACATACATATTATACATAGAAACTTTTTTGACCGAGCGAGCGAAGCGTCTCAGTTTCAACGCGAGGACTGGTCGATTTGGCGTTGTTTGTCTGTATGTATGTGTGTCAGTTCCGGTCTACAGGCCGCATTTTTCAGCCGATTTTCATGAAATTTGGCACAAGTGTTCTTTGTTGCAAGGCCCAACTTTTGTTGAAGGGTTTTTTTGATTGGGGGGAAAATGGGGGAGAAATGGGGGGAAAATAGGGAAGTACAAAAATTGTTGCTATTTCTTACCGTCTTTTTTTTTTTTTTTTTCTATTTCTTCTTTCTTTGGTGCGCATGGAAATTCAGCCACCAAACCACGTCCCAAAAGGATGTTAGGGACCCGAAAGTAACGCGAGGTCTACTGTTCGCAGAACTACTAGTTTAATCTCCGAAACCAACATTTGTGGATCACACAAATAATTTCGACCCGGAATCGATCCTGGGACCTCAGGGATGGCAGTCGCATACTCATACCACTGTGCCACTAAGGCAGTCAATGAATGTCTTATTAACAGTCAGAACTCAAGTAGTGTTAATCAATAATTGTAGTAAAATCAGCCATAAACTACTCGTCAATGTTTGAACTTTTACAAACAAATATACAAGTGACGGATTACGATCACATTTCCCTTTGTAGCCATTGCATTACTTTATCGGCGTTGGGCGACAAGGGAAAAAAGATTTTTCGTTTTTATTTCTTACAAAATAACCTTTTGAAGAGAGATTTTGTCCTTAGACTTTTAAATATTTTACTTTGTATACTGCGCTTATAATTTAGTTTACCAAAAGTTTGGATGTTATTTATTTGTTAATAACTATTATTGTTATACTAGTGGTCCCGGCGAACTTCGTACCGCCTCAAAATAACCTTTTAAACTTTACCTGAGTTTGTATGAATGTTTTAAGACTGAAATCGGTCAAATCGGTTCAGCCGTTCCCGAGTTTTAGCGAGACAAGCTAACGGCGTTTTATTTTTATTTATAAAGAAGATAATTAAAGATACATCAAAATCTGTTGCATAGTTTTAAAGATCTAAGCATACATACGGAACGGGCAATTTTGTTTTATAATAATGTAGTGATGATGCACAAAATTATAGTAATCAACTCAGGGGTGCCACGTAGGCAGGTATATGAAGATGAAAACTTATAATAGTTATTATTTGTGGTTACTAGCGACATGAAGGATACATTTAGCCAAACACACACAAACATAAACATGCGCACAATGGATACACACTAATCTATACTAAAGAGGACAAATTTTATTGACTGCTTCGGTGCGGTGGCGTGGTCGGTAGTGTATCCGCTTTCGACGCCGGAGTCTCGGGTTCGATTCCCGGTCGGGACAAACTTTGTGTGATGACACATACGTTTGTACCGAAGTCTAGACGTTTCCCATATATAATATGTATGTATTTACAAAAAAAATGTATATAAGTATTTATATCAGTTTATCTAGTACTCATATCACAAGCTTTGCTTAGTTTGAGACTAGATGGCGTTGTGTCAATTGTCCTAACATATTTATTTATTCACCGACTTCTGGGTAAGTCTGGTAAGTCATCATCACTTGTCATCATTGTTTGTTTGTATTGAATAGGCTCCATCCCGGTAATGTGTTCACGTGGGAATCGCGAATCGGGAAAACTAAATCACGCGGGTGGAGCCGCGGAAATCAGCTAGCCCATCATACATTACACGCCACTTGAAATACCTTCTGGTGTGTATCAGAGACGTCCGAAGCAATGGACATGAGAGCGGCCGTGGTCTCGTGGAATTAAAAAAAAATCATACATTACAATTCTGAGGAAATACATTTTAATCCACCATGAAACCAAAGTGTAGAATATATATATAGAATAGTGTCTCGTAGGGTTTATATAGAAGATAAATTGGAGCCACGCTTGACACTGATGGCGTGTAAGAATAATTACAGGACCACAGACAATTCAAATTGCTTAGTGCTAACATAATATTTACATTCGCGTTCACTTCTAATTATTCCTTTTACCGTCCCTAATAGTCATTTTCCCAAACCCCGGGCTAAGTGCTATATTTTCACGTTGGTTACCCACACAGTTTCACGTTAACCGTTGACCAAACTCTGATGACAACGTGAAAGTTAGAAGCGTGAAGGTTTAGAGGCTGATTAAATTTACCCGGCTACCGTACTTTGCGGTACACTTGTATCCCTATAACACTCCATGTGTTATCTGAGATTATAAAGTAAGTTTAGTGTATCCAATGGTATTTTGCCCAGCTATCGATTCGATTTGTTTGATCGAAGTATTTACCTATTTAATTCTAAAAGACATCAGAATAGCATATAATAGCAATAGCACATAGCAATCTGAAATAAATATCTGAATACTATTCTTCCTTCAGTGACTGATAGGTATTATCATAATATATAATATATTATTAGGAATCAAAAGCAGAATAAATTAAAAGAAAAGGTTAATTCACAAGAAATAAGTAAGTCAGGATTTTATACAAAGGTACCCACTACATTTATTAGTTTTAACAGTAATACACAAGTTGTATTTGCAATATCCGATACTAACACTAACTACACGTAAACTAATCTAAAGAGGGTCACATGCCCTTTATAACAACCGATAGCAAGTACTTAAGACATGTTATCGCTACGAGAGTTGGAGAACAACTATCCGATCTATTCTCGTCGCTCCGTTTATATAGAAATAAGGGGGGGGGGGGGGGGGTGCCGTTTGCGAAGCTACCTCCTAACAATATCATAACATAGTACTCGTATAAATAAATTCGCTCCCGTTCACTATGTGTTGCATAGTTCTAAAACTACGCAACGGATTTTGATGCGGTTTTCACAAATAGATAGAGTTGTTATCAAGGAAGGCTTTTGTGTAAATATAACATGGGCTACTTTTTATCCCGGTAATGTGTTCCCACGGGAAACGGGAACGAGAAAACGCGGGCGAAGCCGTGGCAATCAGCTAGTACCTAATAAAACAAAGTCATCCACGCTAGTAATTAACTCTGTCTGTCAGTCTGTTACGCTTTCACTCTTTAAATACTAAAGCGATTTAAATCAAACTGTGTACAAAGATAATAAAGCGCCTGAGAATGGACATAGGGTACTTTTTATCCTGAAAGTAGTAAAGAAATAAGAAAATAAAAAGTATTATTACTCAGTCACTTACTATTTATTTACTTAAACGAACGAACGTTATTAATTATCAAAAGAGCAGGTAGGTTTCACTGAAGGTATTCATTGAGAATTTATTGAAAAGCCGAGTTCACGGAAAGCTTTTGAAAAGCTCTATAAATGGCAGCGTCTCATTTTTATAGTTCCATCTTTCGATTATGTTGAATTTATAGTTGTGGATCAAACAAGTACACATATTTTTTCTAAAATATTTAAGTATTTCACTTAAACAAACACAACATTAATGCGTAGGCCAACGGTAAAACAAGCCAGATTTGGTTTATTAACCATTATGGTACACTTCCACCCTGTCACCCCAACGAGAGCTATATAGACGGGGTGACAACTCACATCAGTCTAATTTTATGTCATATAAAATGAAGTTAATCTTTAGGAAGGGTTGCTAAGAGGCGATTATAAACAATGGGTTGTTGTAAAGATTAGGTAAAATGTTTAAATAGCCATTCTCTCGATATTGCGTTGTTGTTTAAAAGTATAAAAACGAAATATAATTTTTATCACTTGGTTATTATTGAAGAGATGGTAATGATTAAACTTGTATTAATATTACTTTTATATATAATAAAATACACTTTATTTTGATAAGTATAAGTTTAGTGATTTTTGCAAAATGACATGAATTTTATAAACTAAGGAGGTATGGGAAGCCAGCAAAGCTTTGTAATTTTAGCCAGAAAATTGCAAAAAATAGGAACTAATAATACGTATGTAAAGAAAGTTGGACACATTAACCCTAGATAGATAACCAAATTTTATTATACGTTAAAGATGCGTCACTTTGACTCCCATGTACATATTGGCTTATATCATATTAATATAATATATAATGTTGTGGCGCGTGTTTCAATATACCTCCCAACAACCACTACAATGTTTTATAATGAAAAGGGTTGTATTGTAGATTAGTAGGTAGTCTATCTAGGGTTCAACTAATTCTATCTTTGCAAGACATGAAAGTACCTACATATCATGTATAGTGATTTTATCCAACGTTTTTTTTTAATCCGCGGCCCCGGGCCACTGGGCCACTGGCCCGCGGCATTGGTAGAACTCCCAGTGGCGCCCGGCGGGCCTTGGCCACCTGTGTGGCCGCGGCGTGGTGGTCGAGTGTTACCCCGCATCTTTATCCTGCGTCGTTCACTGGTGACTGGAATGTTAGTACTCAAAAGCTGCACAACTCAACTTCAAACAATCGTGCTACGTTCGTACGAGCAAAATAATATTTAGTTCATGTTTGCATACACATTCAGCAGGTAAAATAATATAAGGTTTATTCATACAATAATGTAAATAAACTTTCGACTGCGGCTAATTTTACTGTTCTTAATAACGTATCGGAGGAAACGTTGACTGACTTTTATTACACTAACAATTTTCTAGTAGTTTAGCAACTTAATGTGGTATAGACTTTTTGAAAAATTTTTGAGCAATCGTGTGTTTTTTGCTGCAAAAATAGACCACACGTCTATTTTTGCAGCAAAAAACAAGAGTTTTTTTTTGCCTGTGATAGAACTAGAAAAACTAACTTGCTGATCTAAAATTTACTAAAAAAAATAACCCTAGTTCTCAAATTGCCAGTTGCGTTGCACCAAAACCCCAACGGTTGTAAATTAAACTCCTTAAATACGAGTACATTGATCCCAGTACAAAACAAACACAAAGTTCTTTGAAGTAATAATAATTATATTTAAATTTGTAGGGTAATGTAATATTTACAGTATTTGTTGTTGTTGTTTGGTACACACAATAGATATGAAGAAACCGTTGAAGAGATTTTAATTGACACTCGAAGCATTATATGTACAACTCACATTCGAGAAGCGATTCGTTCTCGTCGGTACACCATTAGTGTGCCAACCTAAGTGTGCCAAGACTGCCGAACAATGCAGGATATTTTAGATTTTCTGTCCAAGTTTTCTGACCAAGCTAGATTTTATTTTAAATAAACGAATACTTGGTAGATACCGAGCAAGGCATCCGTGTCCCGTAGGAAGTTGGATGGCGTGATACGATAGGGCACTAGCGAAAACGAATGGTCCCTACAAGCACCCGAAACAGCAATAGGCTTGCCCCATATTACGTAAGATTAAAACCCGGCGAAGCGAGAGTCGGACTCGCGCACAAAGGGTTCTGTACCAAAAAACAAAACCACGTTTGTTGTAAATATTTATTAAGTACTAGCTGTTGTCCGCAGCTCCGCCTGCGTGTTACTTTAGATCTACATAACTTTTTTATTTATGAAGCGATTGAAAACCGAACCTCTAGTTCAAATCAAAAAATCAAATCATTTCTGAGATTAGCGTGTTCAAACATTCAGACAAACAGACAAAAGTTCTAAAAACCATTAATAGTGAACTCCACTGCGGGTGACGTAACCTGTTCTGAAGAGCTCTTCAATCTGATCCCACCCCCTTCCTCCCGATCCCGAACAACGCGTGCCGGGCAGAGATGCCACTCCCACACAGTGGATAGCATGTTCGCGAGAACCGAACGTTTTAACCGTTCGTTTTTCTGCCGAACGATAGTGGCCTGGAACGCCCTGCCTGTGCACATATAACCCTGGGTTCTTTAAGCGGAGCGTGAAGAGGCACATCAGTAGGTCGTCAAGTTGAGGGCCACTCTCTATCGTATGTGCTGTGAGAGTGCCCCACAATCGCTAGACGTCGTCACGACTTACCACCAGGCGGGCGGCGTCAATTTGGCGAACCGAATATAAAAAATAAAAAAAACCTACGACAAACTTATTATTTGCGGTTGGTACAGTACTCGGGTCAAGGGATCGAACCGCAAAATTAAGTTTGTTTTTTATTGTATATACTTTTCCGGGATAAAAAGTACCCAGTGTTGTGCCCAGGATATTAAAGAATAATTATACCAAGTTTCATCGTAATCGAACCAGTAGTTTTTGCGTGATGCCTGAACAGACAGACAGACAAAAAATTTTTTAATCACATTTTTGGGTTCGGTGTCGGTCTAGTAACACCCCCTGCCATTTATTTTTTTGATATCTTCAATGTACAGAATTTTCACTCCTACAGATTTATTACAAGTATAGATATTCTAGAAATACATCATCTGTGAAAATTTCAACTCTCTAAATATCATGGTTCATGAGATACGGCTCAAGACAGACGGACAAACAGCGAAGTCTCAGTAATAAGGTTCCCGTTTTACCCTTTGGGTACGGAACCCTAAATAATCTACTGGTAAAATATGGAAGTGTAGTTCACATCTGCCTACGCCTTGGGAATATAGGCGTGATCATTATAGTATGATATTATGTTACTCAATATACAACCTGAACGGTTAAATAAGACGCCAGAAAGCATGAAACTGTACCTTCACTCCAAATTGAATAATATTACAGAGTGAGTGCGCTGCGACGACATAACAATATCATACCTTACATACCTACTCATAACAGTCTATAACAATATTCCTCCTTCCTATTGACTTTTACATCCACTGCCTCCTACTAGGTAACTCGGTAGGTATAATAACCACAGCGCACTGCTTCTTTTTGTTCTAAGTGTAATATTAAATGTAAACCAATGCATTTACGATCTACTTTAATTTTTCATCCAGGTAAATCTTGGTGTCACTGAAAAATGTAGTGTTGAATCTTGGTGTCGATGTTATCGCTTTTGATACTCCATAGTAGTCCATACCAAGGTCTTCAGTCATACTCCTATCTCTTATAGAATAGAATAGTTTGCATAATACATAATATGGACAAAAACAACGAGTCGAATAGTGTTTTGTAATCATCGCTTGAAACTACAATACTAAAATACGATATTAATCACCAATGTCTATGAATTTCTACGAGACACACTACATATTTATCCCTTAGATTTTATAATAATTTAGAATAAATAATCTAAGATTAAGAGAATTTCTAAAAAATACCAAATTGTCAAGAAGAAATTTCTTTTGAGTTTTGCTTTAATTGCTTTTTTATTGTAATGGTAAGTAAGATGTTAAAACTTTTAAAAATAAATATAAAATAAAAAAAATTTGCGAAAATAATGCTATTATATTTTGAAAAGTTTTAACATCTTACCTCTATCTTCTTATCTTCTCTCATCTACTTACGGTAACGCCTGTTTCCATCCAATGCTTTTTTATTATTTCTCAATTCAGCCTGGACTTTATGTAAATCTTCAAAACATTGTTTTACATTATTTAATTATTAAAACTAGTAAATTGAGTCTGTTATTAAATTTGCTTTATGAAAAAACACACGTTTACTTTAAATCTATAGTTTTCTTACAAAAAAAACAGAATTTCAAAATGTTGATAATAATATTTTCAAAAAGTTTAGTAAGAACTACACCACCTCTTCATATCATTCGATCCGATACTCTTATGGTAGTGAGAGCGAGATAGTGCATTTAAGAAGACCATTAAAAACGATTACACCACGAATTATTATCAAAGTTTAAACCCCGCATACGATTTCGTTCGAGTGAATTAAAAGATTGTTAAAAAAATATTATATGATTTATCAATTTACTTAGTGTATGACTACCCATACACTTTTTATTTAGGTTTTTAATAAAGAAACGGCTTTTGATCAATCTCCAATTTATTTTTAGATTGTATGTTGTGTTTAGAAGTCGATTAAATGATGTCAACAATTACCTAATAGATGAAATGAATATTAAAAAATATATAAAAATTAAAATTTTTATATATTTTTTAAAATTAAAAAAAGAAATACACTCCAGATTCTCTTCGATTTTTTTTATTGGAAGCTACTACTTCCCAAGTGTACTTCCATTTCAATTTGGTCCAATTCCGACAACTATTTGGTCCTATTTCAGTAGTTTAAAGTCGGTTGCTGTGTCAATTTTTGAGGTGTATTCTTTTGAAGTCCGTTAATAAAACATACGAGTATTAAGACATTGCCAGGACTAATTTTTCAATGAAACTAGTAAATACATGGAGGGTAGATACTTAGCAACGAAATCTGTCCATTACCATTTTCAGCACGGGCTTTTCTATTAGACACATTTCTGAATGTTTTCCTATTTTCTTTTGTTAGTTAATAGTGTATAAAATAATTTGCTCACAAGATAGAAAACAGTTCGTGCGTTTGATCATGTTCAGTGATGCTACGGACGTGCTACGACTGTAGACGCTACGACAAAGAAACGAATTGTACGAGGCCTCACTTTTGAATGTCTACGATTGAGAAATGTTATTGTTACTAAATATTTAAAACCTTATTATATACCTTATACGGTGTCTTTTGATAACTGAATTCGGCCTGTTGTGTTAGTGTTATGTGTTTTTAAATATAGTTGTAGTATTACGTTTATGTCAATAAAAAAGAATTAAAAAGAATGGATAATCTACCTGAGTTTCTTGCTGGTATCTTATTAGTAGAACCAACTTACCGAACCAGCTAAAGAATAATTTTGAAATGGTTTATTTTTATGTAGGTACTTAATTTAGTATTTTTATAATATTGCATGACATGAATTTGTAAAATTTTATTTATTTAATAGGTCTACCAACAATTGTTAACATTAATACTTGCAGAAGTACTTACTTACTAAATACATCCATAATGCCACAATCACTTAAAGGTAAACACCGCATTCACAAACTCAGAAAGCACAAGTAAGCTTAAACTATTTATATATTAATATCTAACAAAATTTAACAAAATTTAGTGTCTAAGTAAGATTACACATAGCTACAGTTGACAACTACAACACAATCTACAACACAGCAACAACGCCTAATTTTGGCGGGTGCCCCTTAAAATCATGCTCGAATTTGACATTCCTAATGTGCTCTTTATGTGCCTAAACTGAATAAACGAAATTTATTCTTTGATTTTTTGATTGATTATTTTCGACTGGTTCCAAAAGTCTGAAGTCTCTGAGATTTAGAATACGAATGAAGACGAACTGAATTTTTTTTTTTTTTTTTTTTTTTTATATTTGGTTCGCCAAATTGACGCCGCCCGCCTGGTGGTAAGTCGTGACGACGTCTAGCGATTGTGGGCCACTCTCACAGCACACATTACTATTGAGAGTGGCCCTCAACTTGACGACCTACTGATGTGCCTCTTCACGCTCCGCTTAAAGAACCCAGGATTATATGTGGGAGGAAACACGTGCACAGGCAGGGCGTTCCAGGCCACTATCGTTCGGCAGAGAAACGAACGTTTAAAACGTTCGGTTCTCGCGAACATGCTATCCACTGTGTGGGGGTGGCATCTCTGCCCGGCACGAGTCGTTCGGGATCGGAAGGAAGAGGGTGGGATCAGATTGAAGAGCTCTTCAGAACACTCGCCGTGGTAAATACGGTAGAATGCGGCCAAGGAAGCTATTGTTCGGCGCTGAACTAGCGGCTCAAGGCTTCCCGTTACCTCCGGACAATCTATAATACGGATAGCCCGTCGCTGCATAGCGTCGAGAGCGTCCAGCAGATACTTCGCGGAGCCGTCCCAGAGGTGAGAGCAGTATTCGACGCAGGGTCTAATCTGCGTCTTGTACAGCAGACACCTCTGGTCCGGTGTAAAGAATCTCTTTACCTTATTCAGTATTCCTAGTTTCCGCGAAGCTAGCCCTATACATCTTTCGATGTAGTTTTTATTATTGAGCTCTCGACGAACGTCTATGCCAAGGATATCAAGGTTGTCCTTCATTGGTAATAATGCATTCTGAAGAGAGGGTAGGGGAAGGAAAGGGGATTTCTTCGCAGTAAATGCACACGCCTGTGTTTTGCGGGCATTGAACTCGACCAGGTTCTCGGTACCCCATTGAGAGATACTGTCGAGGTTACGGTCGAGATCAGCCACGAGTCGTCGTCTCTCCTCCTCAATCTCAGATCGCCCCGCCGTCGGACGAACCGAGTAACTCCCGTGCAGTGTGCTGTCATCTGCATAGCAATGAATGTTCCCGAGGGATAGCATATCATTGATATGCAGAAGAAAGAGAGTTGGTGATAGTACGGACCCCTGCGGTACCCCGGCATTCACTTGCAAGAAGCGAGAAGCCTGGCCATCGCAGAGGACCCGCACTCGGCGCTCGTTTAAAAAACTGGCAATCCAGCTGCACAGTTGAGGAGGTAGACCATATGCCGGAAGCTTGGAAAGGAGCGAAGCATGCCAGACCCTATCGAAGGCTTTGGCGATGTCCAGGCTAATAGCCAAGGACTCGCCGTGCCTTTCCATAGCCCCACCCCAGACATGCGTTACGAATGCCAGAAGATCACCCGTTGATCGCTTTGGCCTGAAGCCGTATTGTCGATCATTGATTAGCGAGTGATCCTCTAGGAATTGCATGAGCTGCTTATTTATAAGGAGCTCAAGCACCTTGCAAATGACTGAGGTGACAGCTATGGGTCAATAGTTGCCTGGATCGGACCGATCCCCTTTCTTGGGGATCGGTTGTACGTTAGCCTCCTTCCAGACCTCCGGCACGAGCCCTGAAGAGTATGACAGGCGGTACAGACGCGTTAATACTGGAGACAACTCAGCTGCACATTTTCGTAGCACCACCGCCGGAATGCCGTCAGGGCCACTGGCTTTCCGCGTGTCGAGTGACCGCAGTACTGCCCGTACATCACATTGCCTGATAACAATATCAGGCATTGTGTGGCCACAGTTGGCGATGGCGGGGGGCTGCAGGCCACGGTCGTCGACCCGGGAATTAGCCGCAAAGAGGTCTGCGAGCATATCCGCTTTCTCTTGGGCTTTGTGAGCCAGTGTTCCATCTGGGTAACGCAGTGGTGGCAGCGAGGGCTGACAAAAGTTAGATTGCACGGCTTTGGCCAGTTGCCAGAATCCACGGCTGCCCGTGGGATGGGAAGTGAGCTCCTGACCAAGCCGCGCGACGCGCTGGGCATCCGCTCTCTTAAAGGCCCTCTTACTCGACTTTGTGGCCAGGTTGTACGCTGCTTTGAGGTGGCCCACGTTTGGGTCGCGCACAGCCCGGGCCCTGATCCAGGCGCGATATGCCGACTGTTTTTGTCGAACAGCTTTGGCACAATCTCGCCCGAACCAGGAACGGGCTCTGCGGATACTGGCGACATCAGTGAAAGGGATGTAATAATCCATCCCTAAACTGATCTCGCCAGCAATAGCAGAAGCACTATCCGAAGGAGCCTTTCCTACAAAGCAGCGCTGGCTCCAGGGGACGGACGCATAATAATCGCGTAGACCGTCCCAATCCGCTGACGAGTAGTGCCATAGTCGTCGTGACGTTTGTACAGGACGTGCAGGAGGTGACACCTTCATGCCAGCGTGAACAACACAGTGGTCGGAACTACCCAGTGGGGCTCCTACTGAAACACTGTACTGGGCTGGGCGACTCGTCAGCAGTAGATCCAGCAGAGCGGGCGCGTGATCTGACCTGTCTGGTATCCGGGTGATCCCGCATACCATCTGGGTCAGACCGTGGGAGAGAGCGAACGCATGGGCGGCTCTACCCGCATGATCAGTCTTGAGGGACCCCAGCCATTCAATGTGATGGCCATTGAAGTCCCCCAGAAATACTAGGTCAGCGTTCGGGAACCGCACCAGCGCTTCATCAGCCGTCTCGCTGAGGTACTGGAAGAGCTTTGTTGTCTCAGAATCCCCTGTGTGGGATCGGTAGACGCACACGTAGATCTGGCTCATAGAGCCATGGTCTACGTGCAGCCAAAGGACGGAATTGGAGGGGTTCTCTAGGCAGCGCAACCGGCGGCAGCAAACATCCGCCCTAACGAACACGCACACCCCGGCTTTGTCTCGAAATTGTTCCTCGATGACATAGCCGGGGTAACACAGGTAAGACGTGTCGTCAGGGCGGCGTATTTGTGTCTCCGTGAGGAACATCACAGCGGGCCGTGCCGTCTCAAGGTGATGGTGGACGGCATCGAGGTTCGCATGGAGTCCACGGACGTTAGTGAACTCCACCTCGAAATGTGAAGTTGTGGAGTTTCCTAGGGCCGCTGTGTAACGTTTATTTCTTTTTTGTTGCACTGCCATTGTAGATTTTGAAGAAGAAGCGTGAAGACAGGGCGACATTTGGTGCAGCAGTAAGTGACAAAGCGCAGGGGCTAGCTTTGTCTAGAACCGTGTGGTAAGGTCGGAGCCGACTCGCCGGACGGAAGGGCTCCCAAACCCCCCTGGTGCAAGGCCGCCGCTACCCCACACCGGTTACCACCCGGAGCGGCGATCCCACATCAGGATTATGCGCAACATGTGGGGCAGCCTCCTGGGGTAGTTGGCCCCAGGCGGGCCCCATGACTGTTGCGGGCGGCCGCGGCAACGCCGTTGCTAAGGGTCTCCCTGGCCGGCGAATCGACCCACACCACCCACACTAGACTCCGTTTCGCCCCCACTGGTCCCATGCCTGCTGCACCATACATCGCCCCGGGCCCGGCGGTGCAGCTGCTGAACCCCTAACGCAACCCAGCCTGGGCTGGGTTACTTGGGGGGCTTTAGCACAGCTGCACGGTGGTACCCCCCCGGACCAACACTGTTGTACCACCTGGTACCCACGTAGGGGCCGAAGCCACTCCATAGGTACCGTAAATTAATGAGCCTCGTCCGTTTATCAGCAGGTGCGCCACTAGCAGGTGAGGTCGCTGGGGCCCTATAGATGTTGGTAGAGCCCCTTTGCACCCAAAAATGAATCCATTTAATCAAACTATTTAGCTGTATATCTGATACCACTCCGCCTGAAACAGTTCTCTTATTCCCAGTTCCTTGGAAAAAATCTGTTTCTGCTTTAATTTTTATCCAAACACGTTTAACGCGTATAAAACATTTTTAATGAATATTAGTAGTTTTTTCAAATTGATGATTTTGCAGTTGCTTAATATTCTATCGAAGTTTGTCAACGGTTGGGTGATTCTAAACCATTTTATTTATTTATGTACAACACACAGAGAAAAATAAAACAATAAGAAGAGTACAAAGAGAACAATGAGCAGTTAGTACTAGGGCACTACTTATTCCTAAAAGAATCTCTTCCAGTAGGTCAGATAGGAGATGTAAAGGTGACAAGGTAACGTGTGTGCAGTGCAATAAAAATAAAACTACATAAACTAAAGGTACATATAATATATACATACTGTACTATACGTACATACTGTACTATAGTATAGGTACTTAAATATAGAAGTGACTACAATATATTTTTACCCCATATAACTAAGAAAAAGAGGAGAGGTAGTCGATGAAGTTACATAAATCACTATATACAAGATATAAATCATCACTGCGCTTAATGTTAATTTAAGGGAATTATTTAGTCCCATTTACTCAACTTCATTTGCGTGCATTTAGATGTAAATATTAATTTCTTATTAATTAAGTCTATGTCAGTAAAGGGTCTTAATCCATTTTGTACCGTAGAAAGCTTCTACCGGAGCGGTACTGTCGACCCACGTCTCAGATTTGACTGAAGCACGTATGTCGTTGCTAAACGTGAATTTATTTACATAAAATTATTAATATTGTTACGTCAACATCTTAACGACCCAATACTAAAACATCACTTAAATATTTAGGAGCTGTTTAAATGCTTGAGCAGCCCTTAAACTTAAGTTTTTCATACACAAACGTCACTTTTGTGAATCTGAATATTTGAGTGACGTTTCAGTATTCAGCTGTCACTCTTATACTTTTTAAAACGTCGGTGAATAGAAAGGTATTTGTACCAATGATAATCACGTATAAGACCCGGTTTTAAATAAATGTAAAATCTCACTCGCGTGATGAGTGTTCAAATGATTTTACTTAACCCTTTGTACTAATGTTAAAAAAAAGTAAAATTTGGTAAAAAAAATACCTACGTTTATACTGTATTTCCTAAGCAAATGGAAGCTTGCTAACTTTTTCTTTACTATACTATACTATACTATACTATACTATACTATACTATACTATACTATACTATACTATACTATACTATACTATACTATACTATACTATACTATACTATACTATACTATACTATACTATACTATACTATACTATACTATACTATACTATACTATACTATACTATACTATACTATACTATACTATACTATACTATACTATACTATACTATACTATACTATACTATACTATACTATACTATACTATACTATACTATAGTATACTATACTATACTATACTATACTATACTATACTATACTATACTATACTATATATACTATAACTGTGATAGATCTGTAAAAAGTGACATCCTGAGTTGCAATACTGATAATATCCATTACCAGTTCATATTATATGAATGCTATATGAATGGGTACCTATAATGGAAGTAATATTTGGTTATACTCGTACTACTGAACCGGTTCAGAAACTTATTTCTTTGTAACTGCACTATTCCTGAGCGCAGTGTGCTACTTTTTATCTAAGTAATGTGTCCCGGTGGGATTTGGGAAATCTTTTTGACGCTGGTAGAGTTGTGGGAATCAGTTGTTTAAATATGCATTCGATATTACTGCATTACAGCTGTACTGTATACGCTACAACATATTCTGGTGATAAAGAAATAAAACTAAATTTAAAGTAGAATTTATAACTTGTAAACCAGTGAGCCCATTACTACGGCCAATGAAATTTGGTCTAAACGTCAGGCAATAATAGGTGGGTAACTTACTTATAAGATACATACATCTACGTTGTATTTCGTGTTTATTCTCCGGAAGATAAAATCCGCAATGAATCATAATAACCAATAATTAAGCACTTATTACATAAAGGTATACATAATGCACAAATATATTTCATACGTATCAAAACCACTCCTAACAACCCACCGTGAACAAGTTGTTCATTACAGCGGCCATTAAACCAGACACGTTATTGCCCTGGGGCTTTACTCACAGGTACTTGTAACTGTTAGAAGTACGTTCCCTTTAACAATTACTAATACTGCTGCTTTATTTTGAACATATATGTATGTACGAACAATAATAATTTTCACAATATTACTTAACATACAAACAAATAATCGTGTCAGTTTCCCCAAAGGGATCTGCAAAGGCATATTATAGCCTATTTTTACCAATTCTTGGTCCCATGTAAACCATTGGGACCAGCCTATTGCAGCTTACTGGAATCTATGTAATGTAAGAGCCGGATAGTTGCTGCAGGGGGATGGATACATGCCGCAGTTTCGAATACGCCATGTTAGAAATACTCGTAGATAGATATAGGGGAAAGAATGTCGAAATCTTTAGTACCTAAAATATTTAATAAATAATATTACACTATACACGCTTCACTTAGGACTACTTCTTAGCAACTCATAATATGAGGTGCTAAGAAGTAGTCCTAAGTGTAGCAGAGGTGTCATTAAGCCGAAATTAAAGAACATGATTCTCTCACGATAAATTTATTAGGTCACCGTACTAAGTAAAAATAAAAATAGGTAGTCATAATCATTTAATTCATAGCAAATGAGCGTGTCTCGCCATAAAACGTCAAAGTTTGGTGAGATATACCTAGTAGTGTAAAAATGCATTGTAACTTTGTAAATGGAATAAATAAAAAAATATTCATAATTGTTGGTGGCGTTAACGAGTGATCATGATTGAAAGTGCTCCCCCTTCTAACTTTGGTTCCATCACGGCCGTTAAAGTCGCGTTTTGTCCGTGTAAGCAAAAATCTTCCGTGGTGGAACTTTAACTCGCCATTTGGCCATTTGGTTCACTGCTATCTCTGAGATTTATAGAAAATAACTATAGTTTGATGTTACTACTATGTATTACTTTTTGAGCCGTCTATAAAATTGCATTTGTCTTTGAAAGTGACCTATATAAGAAAAATATTTGAAAAAATATTTACTAACGTACGTTTATCTATAAGTACGAGTATATAGGTATAAGTATTGGATACATACCGTGATTACATATTGTACCACCCATACAAATACAATACCTGAGTCAATATATTACATAACATTGAGTTTTAATTAAACATTACTCTGTAAAACATTAATATTCCAGTGGGTAGGTACTAGTATTTGTGCGTATACCAATAACCGAACATGGATGTTGATAGCAGTTCATTTGAGTAACCTTGTTCAATTCCCAACAGCGCTCGTAAATTTGTATTACCTACCCGCATTGTAAGTATAAACTGGTTAAGTGTGGTATGTATTCACAAAAACACAGTCAAATGTTTATGGTAGATTCCGCTAAAAGAAATTCGCAATTAAAAAAAAAATGTTTAACGTTTTAAGGTGTCTTAAGAGCGCAACAGAAAAGAAAGTGTGTTTGCGAATTAAACGTGTTTCTTTCTTTCTTTCTCTCTGTCAAACTGATTTTTGTTTACATGAAGAACAATCTATTACTTATAATATTATTAAGGTGCGTGTAGTTTTTGGTAAGTTAATATTTGTATCCTGGGAAAAGATACGTTTATATCATTAGGACTAGATTACTAGGTGAAACAGTAAGTTAATTACGTACTTACGTAAAATAATTTGAATTTTGAAATAGAATTCTTGAGCTTACGTTTGACTTGGCCAGCATTTTCAGTACTCTACACTCACATTGTATATGGTTTATGGTCAAGAGGGAGCCACGAATCCCCTCTACAACATACACCATCAATATTAAATGATCCCGTCGCTACTGTTGCTATGAATGACAATCTAAACTAAAGAAATAAGGATAAACTGGCTGTTCCTAAATTTAGGCTTCATAAAGTGAGTAATTCATTTGCGGGGAACTTTATTCGAATGTACAATACATTGCCAACCGAAATAGCAAATTTATCTGTCAATAAATTTAAAAAACTAATAAAAAGTAAATTGTGCCATAAAGCTTATTATAGTATTAATGATTTCTTAGATGACAAGGCGGCCTGGTTGTAACAACGTAACGAATTGCTCCTTTCTAAATAACTCTGTATTAGATTTAAGATGAAATATTTTGAAAAAAGCCGAGCTGAGTTTCTTGAGGGCTCTTCTCAGTCTCGTTGCATTTTGGAACCCTCGGTAGAGTCACACCAACTTCTGACGAATCTAAATAATTTTCTGAAAATTTCAAAGATAATAAACGTTATTTTATTTTATTTTTTTGACATATATTATTACTATGATATTCGTTTTTTAACGTTCAGCGTGAAACAGACATTCGTTGTTGGTTTTTATTACCTTCCATATCTTCTATCTATACATATCTATATTTATATTTTGGGTGCAAAGGGGCCCTTCTTACATCCTCACGTGCTATTGGCGCACCTGCTGATTAACGGACGAGGTTCGTAAATTACGGTACCCATGTGGTGGCTTCGGCCTCTACGTGGATACCAGGTGGTACAACAGTGTTGGTCCGGGGGGGTACCACCGTGCATCTGTGCTAAAGCCCCCCAAGTAACCCAGCCCAGGCTGGGTTGCGTTAGGGGTTCAGCAGCTGCACTGCCGGGCCCGGGGCGGTGTATGGTGCGGCAGGCAGGGGTCCAGTGGGGGCGCAGCGGAGTCTAGTGTGGGTGGTGTGGGTCGATTCGCCGGCCAGGGAGACCCTTAGCAACGGCGTTGCCGCGGCCGCCCGCACAATAGTCATGGGGCCCGCCTGGGACCAACCACCCCAGTAGGCTGCCCCACATGTTGCGCATAATCCTGTTGTGGGGTCGCCGCTCCGGGTGGTAACTGGTGTGGGGTAGCGGCGGCCTTGCATCAGGGGGGTTTAGGAGCCCTTCCGTACGGCGGGTCGGCTCCGACCTAACCACATGGTTCTAGACGAAGCTAGCCTCTGCACTTTGATACTTACTGCCGCACCAAATATCGCCCTGTCGTCACGCTTCCCCATATCTCACCATGACAGTGCAACAAGTTAATAGACGAAGTTAGAAAGAAGTTAAAAAAATAAAATAATAATACTTATAATAAATCTGTAGAAGTGAAAATTCTGTACATTGAAAATATCAAAAAATAAATGGCAGGGGGTGTTACTAGACCGACACCGAACCCAAAAATGTGATTAAAAAATTTTCGTCTGTCTGTCTGTTTGTTCAGGCATCACGCAAAAACTAACGGTTCGATTACGATGAAACTTGGTATAATTATTCTTTAATATCCTGTGCACCACGCTGCTTACTTTTTATCCCGGAAAAGTATATACAATAAAAACAAACTTAATTTTGCGGTTCGATCCCTAGACCCGATTACTGTACCAACCGCAAATAATAAGTTTGTTGTAGGTTACGTCACCCGCAGTGGAGTACACTAAGGTGCGCTGCACACGGCTAAGATACTATAGTATTTTATATTAAGATACAAGATCGCTCAACAGCTATAATAAATCAGTAACTGGTGATCAAGAAAGCTATAACACGCAGGCAGAGCTGCAGGCAACAGCTAGTATTAAATATTTATGGTGACTATATCCCAGGTAGGCTTTATAACTGTCTTTGTATGAATGTGTGGATGTTTGCTACTCTATCACACAAAAACTATTGAATGGGACTTGATAATAATAATCTTAAGGGCCCAGATCGTGAAAATCACCGAAAAGAGTGTTACGATTTTTCATATTTAACCTATTTACATATGATTAATAACAACGATAATTTGTATATATTAAAATGAAAGACCAAAAATGATGTTAGTGCTAATTTTAACTCTTAAAACCCTGTAGTTGTTATATAATAAACGTCAACAAACGCACAAAATTGAGAAAAAATTCGAAAACCTGCCTTCGTATTTTTCAGATTTAACCCAATAAATCAACACAAATTGATAAAAAGAAACACTTTTTGAACACTGAAAAAGCCAATAAATATAACCATGTACTTTTTTTTGTACCTTTACAAACAAAGACTTCCCCTTTTAAAGCCCTAAAATCTAGATATGTTTTACGTAAATTCTCCATAGAAAAATGTATGCAAATTCAAACGCGTCCCGATAGAACGATCGTCGCAACTAATCGCCAGTGCGCCATAGAATTTCAAAGTGACTCCACGCGTGTCGGATGCTACAGCAAAATTACGTGTTGTGAATTTGTGTTTTTTGTGAAAAACTGTAAGTACAATATTTTTATAACTAATTTACTTTCAGTAAATAGAAAGTACCGATATAATGAAAGTCTGAAAGAAAACCATGATGGAACTAGATATAAATCGTAAGAAATACAAAATTATTTACTTTGTTGCGTAGGTCATTTTATGAAACTTGTAAAGTAGGTATCAATTCAGGCTTGAAACAATCAAAGCCCTGCCCACCTTATTTTCTCGAGATATGAACTGGCGGGGTATATAGTTCTCTGCACGACATACATAGATTTTTCAACATGATAAAGGCAATAGGTATCATAAACGTAATTGGTAATCGAGGGTCTCTTTTCGCAGGATAATTTGCGGAGTGCCATGCCAGCGAAAAGAAAATTTAGTACGCATTATAAAAACGTGAAAGCCAAAAGATCTCGGAATAAAATGTAAGTTCCTCCCTACTTATTTATTTACCTGCCTACTTGACTACGTCTTGTCCTAAATACCTAGAAAAAATTTACTAGATTTGTGTTAGTGTCAAGTAAAAATCCTAGTTTTATTACTTTTATTTGTGTGTATGCTTATCATGTCTTAGTAGTAATAATAATATAATCTATTTGCATTTTGAACAGGGTAGGTACATTACAAAGTAAATAGGTACAATGATTTAGATCGCCTGATTCAGACATATACCTACAACAGCATGTAAATATTGATTTGACATGTAATTAGATAGGTACACAATTAGGTATGTCAGTCTAAGAAGAAAAATTACAATGTCCAGTAGGTAATAATTACGTAATTTCAATATCTATATAAGTAATAAAGTCAATTTCTATAGGAACAATTTTCATAATAATACATTTTATTACATAATATAGTATTAGTTTTCATATATTTATGTATTTCAAAGCAATGAGTTTGCTTACACTATTATTAGTTACAGTATTATTAGTTTTCATGTTCATCATGTCTAAATATGTGGAAGTGGAAGTAGGTATGTTTCCTATCAGAAATTGCACGGGCGCACGCGCGCCGTGCCTGGCGTAGGGTTGTACAAAAATTACAAAATAAATAAAAAGTGGATATTGATGAATAATATTTCCAGTACTGAAAATGAATACGTAATTCTTGTAGACTTGTTACATAAATAAACAAACTAGCTAGTGATGGGCGAAGACAAAATCTCAGTACCTACAGTTTTTTTTTGCAATATTTATTATTTTCATTGTGAGACAAACACATACTTCTCAATTACTTTCTCAAAAGAAAATTCACGTTCAAATCTCGTATTTTACCAAAATCAAGAATTTTTTTTGTAAAATATTATCTTTTACGCGACTGGTGTACGTATGTATGTATGTATACTAAGTAATATATCTTTGTGGCACGATAAGTTCAAAATTATTGAACCGATTTTAATGTTTTTAGTATCATTAGAATTGTCTTCTAAGCCCGAGTGACATAGAATAAGTGACGCCATAAAAAACCAATACGTATAGCGTAAAGGAAATTTATAATTTCTGTTCATCACGAACATAATATTGTATGAATTCTTTTGCACTTTTATATTTGTCTTCGTCAGTTATGAATATAAATAAATAAACAATAAAAATGTTAAAACCAGACAGATTAAAAAATGAAAATGTGTAATAAAAATAAATAACAACACCATTGTAATATAGCGTATTTAGCAGTCGGGGCCTATTTTTATTATTTTTGTAGTAGTATTTTTGTAGACCTGACACTCGTCGAATAGAACCTGTTGGGTTACTTCCAGCAATTGTTGGATGCGGATTAATGGACGCGGTAGAAATTTTAAGTAAAAGACTGTCATATCATTCTAGAAGTTTAATTCATAATTGCACAAGTAATATAGTTGAAAGTTTTAACGGAGTAATTGCCAAATTAGTTGGGGGTAAGCGTGTAAATTATTCTTCCCGTGGTTCTTATGCGGGCCGATGCGCAGCTGCTGTTGTGTCTTTTAATACGGGATCGATTCATAGTAAAACTCATGAAGTCATATTTAAATCTAGTCCTAATCCTTTGATCGCGAAAGTGGAAAATAGTAATCGTAGAAACCGTTTAATTGCTAAACCTAAATTAAGATTGAAAAAAAGCCACAGCGCTGTATCGAAAGACGCTCACTATGGACCAAACTGCGAAAAACCTGATCTGAGTCCAGAATTATATGAGAAAGCCAAATCATCTTTTTTAGTTGATTTAAAGTTGTCTTGTGCTGAAAGAGAGGAGCTTGAAAGGTCGACCCATTTGCAAAGAAGTAGTGCTGAGTGGATGAGTACAAGGAGAAAATTACTAACCTCATCATCGTTCGGGGAAGTTTGTAAAAAACGAGAGAGCACAAGTTGTGCTGCTCTTGTTTGTAAAATCGTTTATGGTAGTAATATCTCCAGTTTGCCTGCTGTACGGTACGGTATCGAAAACGAAGAAACTGCAATTAGACAGTTAGAAATTCAAGAGAATATTAGTATACAAGGTTGCGGTTTGTTCGTCGACGATCAATATGAATTTCTTGGTACTATACCAGATGGCATTTATGCAAACGGTTTAATTGAAATTAAGTGCCCACATTCTTTAGCTGGCATGACTCTTGATGAAGCAATGGCCAAACATACCTTTTGGGTTAAGGACAAGGCTTCCAAGGGTTATGTCATAAATAAAAATCATTACTGGTATTTCCAAATTCAGGGACAGCTACATATAACTAAAAGAAACGTTTGCATGCTTGGCATCTGGTTTGGTGCTACTGTACCTATGAAAGTTTATATTATGGAAAAGGACGACAAATTTTGGAAGGAGAAAATGGAGATGAAATTAGTTATTTTATTACGATTGCCTCCTTCCAGAATTAGTTGATCCTCGGCAGTCACGAAGCATGCCTATTCGTGACCCGTCCAATGTCATAGAGGCTATGAAAGAGAGGAAAGAAAGAGCTTTACGTGTTTTGAAAGAGAAGAACGTCTAATGATTTTGAAAGAGACTGAGGTAACTTAACTACCCAGCCGGTCGATTCACGTAAACACGCCAGTTCAAAAGTCGTTTTAACTTAGAAACTTAGAAATCGCCTTTTGGTTTTCTGTTTTTAACGCACTTACTTATCTAGTCTTGGATTGTCATAAATCTTCCAATAGCTCAATTTCTATACAATTCCTATACGATTTTGAAGAGTTACCTGGTGTAAACCCAAGGTCCGATCCTAATGAAATTAAAATGTGACCACACGGGATCACCAGCTTTCAAATAAAAATAAAAAATCATCAAAATCGGTTCAAAAAATACAGCGAATTGAGAATCTTCTTCTTTTTTTAAGTCGGTTAAAAAGTGTGCGAAGTGACATTTTTAAGTCACTACGCACACCGTAGGGTTTTTATTACGTGAATCGGGCAGCTGGTAACATTTTCATTCTGATAGGTTTTGCAATAGCAATTGATTTTATCATCAAATTAGTAGAAATCAGAATCAATCAATGAAAAAAACATTAGAAACTCTTAAACTCATATTTTGTTATTGTTTACTTTCGTTTAATTAAATATATGAATAATTTATAAATTTCATGTTTGTTTATAACTAATTTTTGTACAACCCTAGCACGCTTTTTAGGTGGCGACTCATATTTTGTTTACTTTTAATTATATGAACCATTTTTATACTTGTGTTTCATTTATTGACAATTTTTTGTACAACCCTAGAAGATTTTTTAGATTGCGAGGTGATCGTAAGTTGAGTTTACGCAATAGGCACATTTCCTTGCGTAGATATAAACACTAGCGAGGAAAGGCGTGATGTTATTTCGACCGTACTTCCTACTGAATTTGCAATTATTTTATTGAATGAAAATTTTACGAAATAAGAATAAACTTTGGTAGTAAAATTACAAATAAATACATAGGTACTCGTAGTTGGAATTTTAGGTAAGTAGAATACAAAAAGGTCAGTCCGGACCTGCTCTTGATTGTTTATTATAAATAGAAAATCATAAAAATTGTGTCTCAAACTACTCTTATTTATTTATCTAGTAATTAGGATCATTTTATAACGAAAACTACTCTTGGAATATTTTACAAATAGGCAGTCGTTTATTTCCAATAATTCAACATTTTTGTTATGCTGTAAATATTCAACTTCAATAACAATAACTCAACGTGGAACGTTTGTCGCAAAACATTTTCAAAATCGCGCTCTCTGGGTCATTCACCCGCCCGTCGGATGATTCGGGCAACAATAGCGCTGCTGTCGCTCAAAATCGACTTTATCCGTGCGCGGCCTGGGCCCTTAAAGCTTGTTCAACAGAATAAAGTAAAATGTAATTTATGAATGAAATTTATTCTTTACACCGGACCAGAGGTGTCTGCTGTACAAGACGCAGATTAGACCCTGCGTCGAATACTGCTCTCACCTCTGGGACGGCTCCGCGAAGTATCTGCTGGACGCTCTCGACGCTATGCAGCGACGGGCTATCCGTATTATAGGTTGTCCGGAGGTAACGGGAAGCCTTGAGCCGCTAGCTCAGCGCCGAACAATAGCTTCCTTGGCCGCATTCTACCGTATTTACCACGGCGAGTGTTCTGAAGAGCTCTTCAATCTGATCCCACCCTCTTCCTTCCGATCCCGAACGACTCGTGCCGGGCAGAGATGCCACCCCCACACAGTGGATAGCATGTTCGCGAGAACCGAACGTTTTAAACGTTCGTTTCTCTGCCGAACGATAGTGGCCTGGAACGCCCTGCCTGTGCACGTGTTTCCTCCCACATATAATCCTGGGTTCTTTAAGCGGAGCGTGAAGAGGCACATCAGTAGGTCGTCAAGTTGAGGGCCACTCTCAATAGTAATGTGTGCTGTGAGAGTGGCCCACAATCGCTAGACGTCGTCACGACTTACCACCAGGCGGGCGGCGTCAATTTGGCGAACCAAATATAAAAAAAAAAAAAAAAAAAAAAAAAAATGAACTTTGATAAACTGTACCGACTTCAAATTACCGAAATGGGACCAAATAATTGTCGGAATGGGACCAAATTGAAATAGGACAACTAGAGAAGTAGTAGCTATCATTTAAAAAAAAATCGGCCACTACAAAGATATGAGGAAACAAACACAAAAAAATACAGTCGAATTGAGAACCTCCTCCTTTTTTGAAAGTCGGTTGACAAATAAATATTATTATCTACAAATATCATGGATTAAATATCTTTTTTTTGGCCCACAATTTTGGAAGTAAATTAAAAAATGTTAATTAATATAAACGGTAGGTTCCATCAACAATTAATTTAACCTTTTTATTTAAAACAACAACAAGTTTTTAATGTAGTCTCAGTTAGTTTACTAATTAATTTTCACATTTAGTCTGAAATCAGATGAATAATTTCTAACAACGTGATTTGTACTAATTAACATTGTTTTCCTTTCTATTTATCTCCTAAAATATTCATCACAGAAAATTGTATGACCCCAAAATTGTAAGAGCTATTGTTTGTTTCCTCTCTAGAGAGTAGACGGGAAATAATGATTTTTTTTCGTCAAATAATTGTAATGTTTGCTGGTAATGAAAATATGCTGAAACAAGAAGCTCAATAATAAAGCTAGTTAATTATTCAGTCTTTGTGCTTATTAAGTACCTACTTACTCGTTGGACTTGGTAATTTATTTATTTCATTGTTTATTGTAAACCTTTTACTGTTCATTTTGTAGAATATTTATGATGTGTAATTTGGATCAGCGAATAAATATGTTATCATGTATTCCTTAAAAAATAAAATTAGAATCAAAATAAGTCTTTGACGTGAACGAAATTTATAGTCACGGGCTGTAGAACATTGAAAAATATTGAATAACAGCAAGCTCATTTTTCGTTAGTAGCTTTATTTTACCGAGTCTCCCACATATGTCTCAAAAAGAAATCTCAAATCAGGTAGCTAACTGAGTTATCCAGTTAAAATATTCGGAACAAAATTGTAAGGTTGCATTAATTTGTATAGAGCTGCAAAGTGGTGCAGGTATTAAGTACATCATTATAAATCAAATATCAGAAATTCCCATCGATCCGACTTGTGCTAAAAAGTTATTCAAGGTTGAAAAGTTAAAAAGTTGAAAATTTTCGGTTTTTTGGATTTTTCTCGTAAACAGTGAATTATAGCAAAAATTGGTTTTGTACAAAATTGTAGATAATAAAAAACCTTCAAATAAGTCTTCGAAACTTTTTTCCTAGGAATTACCATTTCTGAGAGATTGCGGTTATTAACGTCCAACTAGCTATAGTCTACACGCAATGCTGGTCCGCTCCTATTAACTCTGTCGTGATGTTATATAGCCTATGTTACTCGCTAAAAATGTAGCTATAAATTACCGAAACAAATTTTAAAATCGGGGCAGTAGTTTCTGAGGTGTCACGTTGTCCCGTACAAACTATGTCCCCCTTTTCAACTTTTTAACTTTGCAACCTTGATTAACTTTTTTAGCACAAGTCGGATCGATGGGAACTTTTGATATTTGATTTATAATGATGTACCTGCACCACTTTGCAGCTCTATACAAATTAATGCAACCTTACAATTTTCCGAATATTTTAACTGGATAACTCTGTTAGCTCCCTGATTTGAGATTTCTTTTTGAGATATATGTGGGAGACTCGGTAAAATGAAGCTACTTACGAAAAATGAGCTTGCTGTTAATCAATATTTTTCAATGTTCTACGGCCCGTGTACTATTAAACTAGCGGCACGCCTTTATTACTTTTTTCACGTTTCGTAAACGTTCATAGAGTTACGTATAAATTAATAGGTACTGGTAAATGGCTTTGTAACTTTATCCCGTAGAAGTACGTGTAAGGGGAATTCCAGGTAAATCTCTTTACAACTTGTTTAAAGACCTCGGATTACCAAGAGCTTCAAAAGGCTCTTTAGCCTAATATCCAAAGTGGCGCTATTAGGATCTTACCAAATTTGGCTAGGAAGAGGGGGGTACATGTCACATAGTGAAGGTGAGCGCTGACTAGTCGCAAGGTGGCAACCCTAAACCTAACAACTAAGTCAGAGTCTCAGACCCCTGTGATGTATTCCCCACTTTAACACACTATGGACCCTGGCGGCCCGTACGGTGAAGCCATGGAGTGCTTTAGATAGAGAAAGAGTATTATCTCCCCTAGAGTACTAAGTTTGAAGGTGCATAGTTTTGGTTTTTATTTTAAATAAATTGTGACGTGCAAGACGACAAGAACTCGACATATAATATATACTAGAATCGCATTTGATTTTATTTATTCGATAATAAATTGTCATTTTACGTGCGCCAATAAAAAACACAGAGAACTTTTGAACCGCATACAAAAAAAGAAGTTTCTCAATTTGACCGTATATTTTTTTTAATGTTTGTACGCGGATAACTTAGTCTGTTATGAACCGATTTTAATACTTTTTGTTTGTTGGAAAGGATATATTTCCAAGGGGGTCGCATTATAAGGAAACTAGGATCTGATGATCGGATCAATGAGAAATCGAGGAGAAACTTCAAAAATTTATAGGGTGACTAGTGCGTTTGTTAATTTTTTCGTTAGGTATTATAACGAACTACCATTTAATGAAGGTCTGGAGTCGATCTGATGAAGAAGCCGAAAGTCAGTCGAGGGAACTCTTCAACGATTTACAGCAGTTACGTTGTGTTTAGGTTTGATTAATTTGTATTGAAGAGAACTTTACATATGCCACCTTTTTAGTTTACGGTTGAACTCAGTTTTTTTTTTGTTTTAAATCATCATACGAATTGTTGGAAATATTGTAAGTATTTAGCCTACTTACTTTACTGTTTTTATAAATTGTGTGTATCTAAATTAATATTGTTCGTATTTAACCTATATTAGTCCGCCCTCCCGTCCATTGCCGGGGGTCATGGGTACTCTCAAAAGGCTAACCTCAGGGCGCCAGAATTTTATGGCTCTTTTTCTTTTAATTGTCAAATTAATGAATTAATGTAGATATGGTACACCTAAATTATTTTCCTTTCTGTCACTTTCAGTCTTGGTTTATAAATTAGTACTGTGAGATTGTTGAATGTTTTGCCGTGTTTACATAGAGTACTCCGATCAAACGAGCATTCGCACGTAATTGCCTCATCATGTTGCTCAGAATAGCACTACATCCTCATAGGTAGCTAACCAATCTATTATATTATTATAGAACTAGAAAAACGGACTCGTGATCTAATCACAGAAATTTAAGGTAAGTGTAGTTTGCATTTCTGACAGTAATTATTCATTCAGGTGTTGATTTATTATTGTACTACCTATATAGTATATAAATCCCCGCGCAGGCAGCTTTCTCGCGCAGACTCTCATTGGCAATTCAGCGCGGGAATGCTGCCTGTGTTATGGGCACTCTGCCTAAGTCTCCCTGCCATCTATTATTTTAGTTTTTTTTGTTTTAGATGGTATAGCTTGTAGTTTGTTTGGTTTTTTTTTAAATTTAATTTTCCTGTTATATTCACGAAATGTGTTACTATAATATACTATACATATAGTTGTTTCACAATATTGCAAACTTAGCAAGTTAAACATCTGCTTAGTTACTATAGTCCATATTTCCAGAAGAAACACAGTCTTGTATGACATAAATAATACTAAATGATCAATTCACGTAAATTAAAAAATGTTTATCCATAAAGTGACGTAGATATTTGTGAAACGATAATTTTAGAAACTGTTGATATTCTATAATAAAATAATTAAAAAAGTTTTGTATTTCGTGCAACAAGTTACATTTATGAAATTATTTATAATCCAATGCTTAACCAATAACTATATACTAATTTTGTATGTATATTAAAAAAGAAATAGTTGATATTGTGAAGTTAAACATCGATTTGGTTGCAAGAACCCCTTCTCGGGTAAAGGCCTACTCCAAAGAGTTCCACTTTTCTCTATTATAAGTGCGAGATGCATCCAGTGAGGCCAGCCGTCTTGGCTGTATCATCATCCCATTTCTTGAGCGGTCTACCTCTGCGACGTTTACCACTTAGACCGGTCCATGAGGTCACTCATCTTGTCCATATCTCGTCTTGTAGTCTCGCCACATGTCACGCCTATTTCCATCTTTGTCTCTGGGAGTGATATAGAATAAAAAAGGGTAAAAAAATCCGTCACTTAAAAAATAAGACACATTACAAATAAAAGGCCACCGACGCTCTATATCACTCTGAATATTCTATAAAATAAGTTTAAAAAATCAAGTCATTATTTAAGCTGTACTAGGTATGTTGAAATTAATCACTGATAGGTATTGAAAGAACGTTTGTTTATTTCTTCTATCATGTAGATAAAAATTATATTGTACCTACTCGTAAAAGGAGAGGTTAGTGGAATCAGTTGAAGAAGGTTGTAAGTGCCGCCTCATGTAAATGTTACGATAAGTTTAAACTTTAAGGCCAATAAACAGTTACCTACCTCAGTTTTACGATATGATAGTGAAGAGGTATATCATCTTATATCTTTATTCGCATTTACTACATAATAACGTTTTGTTTTGTTACAGATTTGAAGACCGTGAAATTTACTGCAAAGGTAAGAGTTTTGGTTTATAATATTTATATAGGAGGGCAAAGATAGCTTTCCTAAAATCATCATCATCATCATTCACCGAGCCTTTTCCCAACTCAGTTGGGGTCGGCTTTCCAGTCTAACTGCGATTCGGCTGAACTTAATAATAATAAATAAATACTCTTTATTGCACACAAAAAGAGACAGATATGTTACACATGCCTTAATAATAATGTACAATAGGCGGCCTTATTGCAAAAGAGCAATCTCTTCCAGGCAACCTTAGGATGGAGAGAAATGGAGAGAGATGATAGGGGTTGTGTACAATGTATTAATAATATAATAAATTGATAAAATATACGAAGAGAGTAGATCGTGAAAGAGTTCAGTGAGTAATAAAATAAATAAATACTAATAATAATAAATACCCATAATATATATTACCTAGCTACGAGTATAAATATTATAATATGGACAGTGTTAGTGTTACACATTGAGAGATAATGATCTTTTAGCATATTTTTAAATGAAGATTGTGATTGTGCCCGTTTAATAGGTAGAGGCAGTGCATTCCACAGACGAACAGCTTGGACAGTGAAACATTTGTCTGAGAACCTTGTCGAGTGCACTGGAACCTCAAGTATTAAGTTTTCCGATGACCTCAGAGACCTCGAATGCGTGTCATGAAGGAACTGAAATCGTTCTTTAAGATAACGCGGAGTATAAGGATTGAACAGAACACTGTATAATAGAGACAGGATATGAGTATTCCGGCGAAGGCGAATTGGGAGCCACTTGAGCATTTTCCGGAATTCTGATACATGATCATATTTGCGAAGACCAAATATGAATCTAATACAAACATTTTGAAGTCGCTCAAGCTTATCAAGTTGCTCCTCTGTGAGATCAAGATAGCTGACATCAGCGTAATCAAGGATAGGGAGTAATAACGATTGTACCACCGCAGTTTTAGTGGCAATAGGAAGTAGCATCCGCAATCTGCGCAGCGACCCCGTAGATGCGAATATTTTGCGTCTAAACTCTTGAAGTTGATGGTCCCAAGATAGCGTCCCATCGATATGAATACCCAAGTGTTTAACTGTATCACTAATGTCTACAGGGGTACCATTAAATGTAATTTGAGGCAACTGTGTGATATCCAGACGTGACATGAACCAAGGACTGCCTAGAATAATAGCTTGAGACTTCGATGGATTAACCTGAAGTCCGTGACTCACACTCCACTCACAAATGCGTTCCAAGTCCAAATTTATTGTATTAATTGCATTAGGCAGTTGTTCCAGTGGAGCCTGTGTATAAATTTGTAAATCATCTGCATAAAGGTGGTAGGACGAAACCAAGTGTTTAGAGATAGAATTAATAAAGATAGAAAATAGTAGAGTAGATAGAACGCCACCCTGCGGTACACCAACTGCAACATCACACCAAGAAGAATAAGATTCCTCCAGACGCTTCGATATTTTCCGTGAAGCGACTGCCATCTGACCTCCACAACCCATGGGCGATATCGAATTTCTGTAGTTAGACTGGTCGGATTTTTGATTTTAGGGCTCCAACCACCACTAACGACTGCCATAGATGTTAGTATGACAACCGGGACCGACGGCTTAACGTGCTCTCCGAGGCACGGAGGGGTCTCAATGTCTTAAGAAGTGGTCACCAATCCTAAGACCGGCCTGAGTCGATGTTGCTTAACCTTTGCAATGTGTTAACATAGGTATATAATAGCTTTCCTAAAATATGAGAGGAAATGTGTTTTACACACAAAGTCACTTCTTTATCACCGAAGGCGTAGATAGAGGCTATATGTTAGAAATATTTAAAAAGAAATTATATTAAACCACAAAAACTGAAAATGTCATCGGCACGACTAGAACCAATCGCGTCCAATATTTGCCTCATATTATAATTTCTAGAAAGCGCTATCAAGGTTAGCGTTTGTTGTATTTAAATATCCATAAACAGTCAAAGTAAACTCATTGTTCTCAAAATACAGAAATATTATGTTAGAAGTTATAATTTGACGAGTCTTGTGATCTTTTTTTAGCAGCTCTAGCCTATGGCATGGTTAGAAACACACATACACATATCACGCCTATATCCCCGCAGGGGTAGGCAGAGGTGCATTACACACCCACAACTTGTCAGTATTTTTAGTCTCACGTAATAGGGGCCAAGCCTCATGCCGTCACCGGGCACACATATACTTAATGGGTTATGTCCAAAATTGTTAAATGAATTTAATAAAATGTACTTAGCAGCTATATTGTAATTTAAATAAAAAATTAAACCCGTTGCCTTAGAAACACACACCTAAATAATACGGTTCCTTCTCATCTATCTATAGGAAACAGATATACATACCTACACATAGGAACACGTCTTTATCCCTGAAGAGATAGCCAAAGGTTATCATTATTTTCACATTTCACCAGTCATTGTTGGACTCACGTAACAAGAGTGAATTAATGACTCGTACTGTGTGCTGAAAAGTAATAGCCTATTGCTGATTCCTGGACCTTTGGGTATTTTCAGTAGAATCGTTCGTCGATCAGCAGGTGCACTGCCCGCAGAATATGATGATTGTGACCCAGGAATGTCTGGAGTACTTATCTATTTATCGATATATCTGACGATATCAAGTATGTGCCTAATTGGTTGGTTATAGTAATTCTGAATGGTTGTCTAATAACGTTGAGTATTTACTTAATCCGGAAATCAACTGCACTGAGATATAATTAGGTACTGCAGCAGGTTAATAACGCATGCTCGTGATTGAATTTAGACCCGACCGAACCTACTTACTTATTCATGCTATGATAATTGACTACCAATGTCATTGTCATACTATGTTCATGTAATTAATGCAAGCGTCTTAATGTCTACGGGGGTACCGCACGATCTCCGGAGAGGCTGCATGTCTCCTAGCCGGGACCCCTCCATGGGACCTGGAAGCGAGAGCCCTTGCGTCATTGTTCCAATGGCGCAAGGAGTCGCTGGAGCGGGACCACAGGCCTGCCTCTCAACTCCGCCAGGATCTCATGGAGTCATTGAGGGTGCGACTTGAGCAACCAAAGTGGGGTACCACCATCATCGCGGCGGTGAGACCGATCATGGATGATTGGCTGCAGAGGCAGCATGGTGACCTCACGTACCGTGCGACGCAGATCGTTGCCGGGCATGGATGCTTCGGTAGCTATCTCTTTCGCATGCATCGTGTGGTCACACCCCGGTGTCAACACTGCGAGGTTTCCGACGACGACACCGCACTCCACACGTTGGCGGAGTGCTCAGCGTGGGCGAGTCAGCGCCGGGACCTCGTAGTGGGTCTGGGCCTGGATACCTTCTCGCTGGAGACCATGCTTCAAGCCATGGTCTCCAGCGGGAGTAGGTGGAACGCAGCCGTGTCCTTCTGCGAGCAAGTCATGCTCGCGAAGGAGGCGGCCGGGAGGGAGAGGGAGCGTACCCTCCCCGCCGAGTTTCGTAGTCGGCGGCGACGGCGCAACCAGATTCACTCACTGACGCGGGATAAAACCCTACCCCAACGACGCGGGATTCTCGTCCCGACCAAACCACCGCACAGACGTTGGAGCGGCCGCGCCTTGGGCTTGGGGATTAAAAAAAAAAAGTGTCTTAATGTTTACATTCTATCAAAGGTGAAGTGCTGAAATCTTGCAAAAATTTATAATCGATTTATTCAAACTAGTTTTTATGAAAATATACCTATATTTGTGGATACGTAGGGGCTCCAGCTCCAAGAAGGTGAATATTGTAACCGCTGCTCCTGCCACTGGCAAGCGTCACTGGTGTGTATATGTCTATTCGTACGTGCGTGCGTGTGTCTGTATTCGTTATAATTTAGTTGTAAAACAACCATATTTCGTATATTATTTGTATGTCATATTCTAGAAAATCAGTGCAGAACAAAGTACTTCTTTATAAACAAGTACTAATGCCAGTGTGGACATACGGTATACAGCTGTGGGGTTGTACCAAACAGACCAATATGCAGATTATACAAAGGTTTCAGAACAAAGTACTCCGGGGTATCGTTGGTGCTCCTTGGTATGTGAGAAATGAGGACATCTACCGTGATCTAGGTGTGGACCTCGTCGTGAAGGTAATACAAAAGTACGCAGAAGCTCATCAAAATAGACTTATTCACCATGTGAATGTCGAGGCCATACAGCTCCTCGATACCACGGACATAGTGAGAAGACTGAGAAGGACTAAACCTTACGAGTTAGTGTAGTGTAATAGTGCAGTGAGTGCTATACTTTAAGACAACATGAACATAGTGTCATTATTCATTCATATAGAGACAATAAGAAAAGTGCCAATGGACACATTCTTACATTTTAATTTAAGTTAGTTACAAATTACTTATTAGTCTTAAGGCTAGATTGTAATTATAGTTATGAAGTAACATATTATTACTATGTTACGACATAAACACGAGACAAAAAAAAAATTCTAGATAATGATATTATGTCAATAATCTAACAAAGTAATATGAATATTACGACTTTATTTCAATTTTGTTATTCGTAGTTACGTCATCTTTCCCTTGAGTGCACACCTACGGCACATCATCTGGGTGATATTATTTAATTATTCCGTTCCATTGTACTATATCGTAAATATGAAATCTGTTCAGGATTACAAGATTGATCCACAATCGGGTTGATTGAATCCCATTGGTCTTCGTAAATTAATTGTCTGCATTTGTCCGATAACGTCCCTACATGGTTGTTATGTTTATATTCAATATTTATGTTACAATTCAATATTTCCAACCTATATTTAAGTAGGTTATTAGTACCTACATAATATCAGATAAATGGCCACAAGAATACTTCACGAGCTAGTTAGCCTCATATAAAAATACATTACTTAGTTCGCGAGGCGTAAACTGAGCTTTGCATTCGTGTGACTGCACGTACATGAACGTATAATGTGACTTGTCTTACACACACATGTGTTGTACACAGAGCTGCACATAGAATTTTTCACCATTCGTGATCACTCACACAAATGCAAGCTTGGCTTAGGCCTCGCGAACCTGGCAAAAGTTACTTAACACGTTCCCTGCGGCATTATTATAACTGTACTTTCCATTACTGCGTTATGAGGCGTTTTGAACCTTGTCCTACACCAGACATTGTGGCGGTACGAGGTTTATTAAACCCCACCGCACGTAGGAAACTAAAATCCCATTTTTGGCGCCAAATAAGACAAATGTACGGGTTTTCGTTTCGATTATCATTAACAATGAGTTGATTAACCTAAATCTGCCACCGCCTGTGGTTAGTATTTATAGTTTAGATTCTGTAGCTAAAATAAAACGTAGGATCTAATGAACCTCGTACCGCACTGCAAAAGAGTAGTTTTTCATATTTAGTTTAGTGATGGGAAAAATTATCGATTTCATTTAATTGTAGGTAGGTATTTATTTATTTATGAAATGTAAGTAATTTTATTGTTAATTAATTAAATATAATCTTAGACGTGTTTTTAAAGAAAACGGAACACGGTAAACGGTAACATTTTTGACAGTCAGTGCATTCTGTGAGTATTATTTGACTTTTTTGTCAACCTCACGACTTGGTAAGAGGGTGCGAAGTTTTTCATAAAATATATTTATGTTTTGTTTTGTTATTTTTCGATCAACATTGTTCAAAACATTTTCAATAATCACAGTGACCATGAGTGATTCTTGTTTTTCTTTACATCTGGAAAAATTAAGAGTCATCAGAAATTGTACAATCGGATATCGACATATTCGGCAGCAATATTATTATCATGTCGCGTGCGCAGACTCGAATTCGTTGCATAACACTGGCCGCGTAAAGCTGGCGCTAGTTGCGTTACGAGGTGCGAGGGGATACTAGGTGTTTTCAACCTCGTTCAGCAATGCATTGAAATTTTATTTATTCAGTGCGGCACGAGGTGTAAAAAACCTCGCATAAAAGTAAGTATACCAAGGAATTCGGAATCAATAGTACATTTCAGATTTATAAAGTTATCACTTTCCTACACTGAACCAAATAGAAGTTACGCCTCCCGCACGACAGAGAAGTTTAACTTTTTCTTTACCGCACTAGAGGCGAGACACGTACATGGTGTTTTAGACCTCGTATCGCACTGAACGTGTTAACACTGTTCTTAGTTTCCCTCGAAAGTAACTGAAATTTGAATGGTAACGCTTTTCTGAGTGACTCCTTAATCCGGCCTCATAAAAGTTGCATACATTTTCCTCAATGTCGAGATGAGTTTCGTCAAAATATATCTCTTATCTACATTCTTGTTTACATATAATACGGTGCTTGGGTAATTGCATTACATTAAAACCTCGCTGTCTTTGCATATGTTATTTATTACCCAAGTAAATATACTATGTTCGCCATTACCATCTTTCATAGCATCAACCTCTGTGCATTTAATTGCCGAAATCACACCCATAATTCACGTGTGAGTTTTGAAGTGGAATCTGATTAGGCCAGTCTGAGAATGTGTGTGTGTGTCAAACTTGCCCCCGCAAAAAAATAATACTTACAGTCTTTTATGTTTCGGAGAAATGCATAATGACTTTTCCCGTGTAGCTGTATGCAATAACTAGGTATGCAATGCATGCTACTAATTGCAAATTTTCTTAATTTTTTTTTATGCTCTATTTTCATGATTTCAGAGATATGCACTCCTGGGTTTTTTATTATGTCAACCAGCATGCCAAATTTGGTCAAAATCGGTCGAGCCGTTTCGGAGGAGTTGGCACACAAACGATTTACACTTGTCGTCTAAGATAGTGCTTCGCTTCGCTCAATAAGAATGTTAAGCTTGACCAATAATTATTTTAACGTTACATTTTGTACACACTGGTACACTTATTTCATGTGTAAATGTGATGTGGTGAGGTATCCATACATAACACTCTAGGTACAAAAACCACCAAAAAAAATATAGGTTATGTGACGATGACCAAATTATGTGATCTAAATTTGTTGAAACAAAGCTTAAATTGCTACCCGAAGCTGAGCTTAGTCTGTGATAAATTCACTAAAACAGACACACGACCTCACTGTTTTATCACACTCTCATCTTCAGTTTCTATGTTAAAAACTTTGTTGTCAAAATTTTTAATCTCATTGAATGTTTTATTAACTTGCTGTGATAAGAATATTTAAGCAATTTCTCAACCCTTTTACGCCCATAAGCTGAATGCTGATGGTACAACTTTCTTTAAGGAGAATACTTATGAGTCGTTTCAATTTGAATCCAATTAATTTATGTACATAGGTATATTTACCTACCTTTTTATGTGTTCATGAACGTAAGATCAGTAATTACGGAGTTAAAATAGTATAGACACATACATTTCATTAAGTTCAAAGTGCCGTAGGATATGGGTCTCGCAGACATCGTAAGTAGACTGTTATTAATTCAAGTCACGTCTTGCGTCTGGCTCACCAGTCACCCGTCACAAGGTCAAAACCCTTTGACCCACAGCCACTAAATCGTCTGCGAATGTCTATAGTTCAGGAGCTCATGTAAGTAGAATTATGTCCTTCCATAGATACGAGGGTAGATTGAAAAGTAATCGGCCTAACCAAGAAAATAAATACATAATAAATGAAATATATTTTTATTTTTCAACGTAATCACCATCAAGTTCAATGCACTTTTGCCATCTTCCCTTCCAAGCATTTAGCCCGTCGAAAAAAAAGGATTCTTCCTTAGAGTCAAAATATGCGTCTACTGCTGCTTTGACCTCGTCATTTGTCAAAAATCTTTGACCTCCCAAGTGCTTTTTTAGGTTAGGGAACAGAAAAAAGTCTGACGGTGCCAGATCAGGTGAATAAGGTGGATGCGGTAACAGTTCAAAGCCACAGTTGTGAATTTCTGCCATTGATTGAACAGACGTGTGAACACGAGCGTTATCTTGATGAAACAGGACTTTTCTTCTGATCATTCCTGGACGTTTTTCTTTTATTTCCTCTCGTAAACGACGTAGTAAGGTGCAGTAATAATCAGAGTTTATAGTCTGACCCCTTTCAAGATAATCAACCATAATCACACCCTTTGAATCCCAGAATACTGAAGCCATCACCTTACTTGCCGACAAAATCGACTTAGCCTTTTTGGGGGGTGGTGAACCAGGTCTTTTTTACTGTTTTGATTGTTGTTTTGTTTCCGGTGTACAGTAATGAACCCATGTTTCGTCCATAGTAACAAAACGATTCAAAAAACCACATTCATCAGCTTCAAATAACTCCAAACAGTCGCGTGCAATAGTCAATCGCATCCTTTTTTGCTCAACTGAAAGCAGTCGCGGAAATGGAATATGAAAGAGCGCAATCCCTTAATGTACTGACTATATCATCATGGATGGTTTTTGATGACAGCCCCTTCTTTTGGAGGTACTTAATGACGGCACGCTGCTCGATTTGCTCCATTTGCGGAAATGATGTCAGATTGCTTTGTTAATAAATTTATAAAATTAAAACCAATTATCGCACACGTTTCAGACTTCACACAATTAACAGGACTGAACTGAACTAAATAATGTGGGTAGATTTGATTTTAAGAACTAAATGGATCAGTGTTAGGCCGACTACTTTTCAATCCTATGTGTAGCAACTGAATAATATATTATAATCCAGATAATTACTTTAGATTATTACTAGTTGAAATAGCTCCATCCTCGTAGCCTTCATAATATTTACGGATTTTTCAATTCAAGAAATAGTCTTTATATACCTACTTCTTTTTATTTATCACAATCTGTACAACGGTTTACGGTGATTGATAAACAAAAGGCGAATCTAATTCTGAAATCTAACACACTTAAATAAATAACATACGCTAACACATTTTAAAATCTCGCTATATTAAGAAGTAATCACACGGTATACAAATAATCTGTTTTGCTGTAGCCATAATATAAATACGAGAAAGTAAGCAGTCCCAGCAGTGTATTCTTGTTGATCCTACCGCAAATGTAGAGAGCTTGTGGAACTGCAACTTTAAAAAAAACAAAACATGGAATAAACCTGTTCAGACTGGTGAAAATTCCCAATGTGTTCCAAACCATTAAGCTTCTTACTGTCGGTGAATTTTATCTGTAGGTAGGTATTCTTGGAAATTCAAAATTTTCTCCAGGTGCTGTGTCGTTCGGTACATTAAATCGTTCATGAATATTATCAATCGACTATTGAATTAAATTCAAACACAGCTACATATCGATGTTATGTTTTTGGTATAAAAAATACTTAAATTTAATTGATGACCCGCATAATACAAGAACATTCGATACAGAAACCTTATTGTTATGCTGACTCGAAGGTCCCGCGGGAATCGGAAACGGGTAGCCGCGGGCATTATCTAATAAAGTATAATGTATAAATACCTACTATACTTAACCGTGAGACAACTGTCACAGAATAGGGAATAGTATGAAGTACTGCTTCGGAAATTAAATCAGTACAACAATAATAGCAATAAGATAAGTAACAAACAAATGATAAGTAATAAAGGCCCCGAAAGCTTACATCGGAGAATTGTAGTAAAAAAAGTACTGCTTCGAATTTAAACGAACACTAAAACTGTGAAATACTGGTGTTAATCGGCTCTTTGCTAATGGCTATCCGATATTTTTTTGTTTTATTCCCTTACTAAGTGCTCGGAAAATAGAATTGTCCAGTATACAATGCATGCTTCTTATAATATTTATACATAACATGTAGCTTACTTACTTGTTTATAGAAAGAAACACTTTGAGGAATATATTGGTTAAAGAGTGAATCGTAGGTTTCGTTTTCGACTTCGTAGTGATTGCGTTTCTAGCTAAACTAAAACCGCTCATTTAAAGGCACTCCGTGTTTCTTTGAGGTTAAAAATGATGCCTAATTAAAGAAAAAAATAAATACAATATTTTATTTACGACTAAGTAGCTGATCACCGCAGCTCCGCCCGCTTGATTTAGTTTACTCGTTCCCGGTTCCCGTGGGAACACATTACCGGGATAAAAAGTAGCCTATGTAACTCAGGATGAAGCTTTCCGATGCTGAAAGAATTTTTGAAATGGGCAGAGTTGTTTCTGAGTTTATTCATTACAAACATTCAAAAATATAAATCTTTCCTCTTTATAATAGTACTATAGATAGGTACCTAATTCCGCACATATCCAATGAAGCAACTAAATTAAATTAGAGTAGTTACATACCTAAATATATTTGTTAAGCATAAACTCGCACCAAAACTTCAAGACCAGGTGTGTGTTGTAATTAATTTACAAATTGTTTTTCTGCTTGTTGTAGCAATACAGCTTCTGAACAATATTATGTTTCCATCAGGTATATACGAGTATTTACCATTATCATAATTTATTTTATAATTTTAAACACAAAGATGAACAGGGAAGGTAAAGAAAAGGTAGGAATTGTTCAACATCGTTTTGGTTTACGCACAATTTCGGTGTAAATTATAACAGCCACTATTTTCACCTTCATCAAGACGACGATTCAGAGCTTAATGGAAGTAATTAACATTGATAGAGTTATGTCACGGATATTTAGACCATCTTAGATGAATTTCTTCGCTTTCAGAGTCTGTGTGAAACTTTGGAAACTTTTCCTTATTGACTTTCGAATAAATGATAACTCGAAACACTCGGAGGTTACAAAATTATAAATGATGGCAATCGGGAAAGACGAAATGAAATATTCAGTAATATAAAATTTTGCGTACCGCGTAGGTATTAATTCAATTAAAATAAAGTGCTAGCTGTATTTTCGTAAGACGAGTGTTTTTCATCCGCAGCCAGTGGTTAATGTTTCAAGTCAGAAGTGATTTTGTTAATGTTTCTGAGTAGGGTCGCTACGGAATCACCCAATTTACCCTAACCTCAAAACATTTCACGTTGATGGATGGTTCTTTTTATTATTGTCAAATGTGACACAAACTATTTTTTATTATTAGCAAACATTTTTATTATTTAGTTTTAGGGTTAAGCTCGATCCGTCAAGTATCCGAATTCTGTCCAACCATAACAAATAAAAAGAAATAATAATAGAAATAGCCCAATTGGTGTCTAACGTTTTATATAAATAAGTGCAATGGGCGACTTGGGTTTCTGGGGAGGGCGTGGCGTGGCGCTGGGCAAAAATCCAGGTCCAAACGCTCCAATTACAATACCGAACAACGTTTCCTTGTCCCGCACCGCGAACTAGTTCAGAGTAAAGTTCTTCTGTGCGGGAAAAATCAAGCATTAGACATTGGCGAGATCATCGATGCATATCGATGGAGCCACGTTTTTAAAAAAAGAAGAGGAAGAAATGCAATGGGATTTCAGTAAGGTCTTACAAGCCCGAAACAACGCTACCTACATGCGAAAATACCTCTGTTTACTTCTTTGGGAAAACAGGTGGATGATGACGTGTCTGTTTGTCGAATTAACAGTTTTTCACTAAATAATTAAAGTTATTTTTCTCTGTCTGTCTGTCTGTTTGTACCAGCTTATCTCAAATAGATGGACCGAATTTAATGAAACTTTTACCGGCAGATATTTGATAGTACTCGTATATGAAGTAGCTCAGGCAATTTTTTTAGTTACAAGATAAATCCTCATCGTACCTCAGTGGTCAGAGCATTCCTCTTGTTAGGGTAAAGTCCGTGGGTTCGAGTACTGCTGACGACATTTAAGTGTTGGTGATTTATAATTTTTACCTAAAAATTTTAACAAAATAACTATTTTATTCTAGCTGTCCCGGCGAACTTCGTACCGCCCTTTTAAATTTTCCCTTAACCTCCAGGAATGTTTCAAGACCAAAATCAGCCAAATCGGCGATTCAGTTTTATTTATATAGATCTTTACTAATATAATATTAGACTGTAATTACTTTTCGCTGCCACGATATTTATTATTATTAGACCACATTATATAGTATTCTAAGCTCCGAAGTCAACTATCAAGGGGCTATAATAACTGATTTTCTTCGGTGACAACATAATGTACGTCCCTTTTGCGCCACTGGGGGTAAATAGTCAATGTTAACTGTTGGTTGTTTAATTAAAAGTTATTGTGGAACTCTAGTATAGTTCACAGTGTCTCTGAATATAGGTACCTACTAATGTTAATATTATAGTAACGAAATCACTATATAAATTAACTAGCAGACGCTCGTGGCTTAGCCCGCTTGACAAATTAATTTTAATATTTACACAAAACCTTCCTCGAGAAACTCTATCCATTGGTGAAAATCGCATCAAAATCCGTTGAGTAGTTTTAAAGATCTAAGCAAACATAGAGAACGGAAGCGACTTTGTTTTATACTATGTTATGATAAGATAGTAAACCTCGCTAACAATTACAAAAAAAATTGAGCTTTTTCCTCCTGTTTCCTCCCAATCTAAAATCGCTTACGATGAAAAAAATTTTTGAAATCAAAGAACACTTCGTTCGTTCGAGAGTTTATTCGTGGAGATTGGATAAAAATTAAAGCTGCTACCCCGCAAACACATACAGACAGACGAACAAAGGAAAATTATCCAGTCTCAAAATGTAAACGCTTCGCTCGGTCAATAAGGTTTCTAGAAACACACAGTTTTAAACGGCTGTTTGAAACAGATATGTTTGCTGGCTATACGGTTTAAAGCCAACAGTGTTCAATAGAAAGTCGCACGGGTGCGACGCAATATGGTTTCAAACAATTGTTTACGATTTTAAATCTCTGTTACAAACAGCAGTTTTAAACAGTGTATTCCATGCTTTAAAAAAATGTGTAGGTAGTTATTATTTTTTATTTATTTATTTAATTCAGGCAACAAGTAGAAATTAAGAATGGTCAGTTGACTTCATTTTAATATATCTCATTCTCTTAAGTTAAGACAAATATTCATGACCTTCTCAGTTTCAAACATTTCCCTATCAATATTCACAGCAGTCACATTTATAGAGATGATAAAACCCACCTTTTTTAGAAAATATTACATACAATGGCTTATATGTGTCTTTATTCTGTTATTGACACACAAACTACGGGTAGTAAATAAAACAATGTACCTTTACAAGTTTTTTTCAAAATGTCTACTGCAACCCAACTCATATTAATCTACCAATCACTTTATTCGGGTATCAGAATTGAAAATGAGCCCAATTCCGTTTACGGAACAATACCTGCATATAGGTAGGTTCATTTTAACATTGACTGCCAGCAGTACGAATATAGAGCCAGCCGGAGTTGCCTTAATAATTCACAGTGCAATGCTTTTACAAAACCTGTCGCCGTCAATCCTAATTTAGCTTCGCCGATCGACTCGTTTCTGGAAAGTGGCGCTAGACAATCGTAATGGAACTTCGAAATAGTGGTAGTAACAGCTTATTTCTTCTATGAGAAAATGGCATGACTGGTTATTTTTGTTATAATTTTGTGCTACTTACAATCACTTTAAAAAACTAATCTGAGACTCAGTTAACTCAATTTTTTATTAATTGTATTGATGACTCTGTTGGGATATTGAGGAGAAAGGTGCTTAAATGTAAGTATTTGTTAGGAAATAGTAAAAGAGATGTTACTGTCAAGAGTGTATTGAAGTAACTAGGTAAACAATAAACATTAAAATATTGAATAAAAGAATATGTCAAATAGAATATGCCTAATATAAAAGAAAAATAACTTAAAAAGAGTCTGCACTACAAGAGATTAGACTATCTACAATAGCCGCCCTTAATCGATGTTGTGCCTGACATCAGCAAAAGAAAGTTAAGTTTCTAGTCCTAAACTAATAGTACACCTTTTGTGCACCATAAGCCCAAGTGGCTTAGTGAGGACATCTGCAGGCATGTCACTAATTTTTACATATTCTAAGGTTACATTATTGGATACCTTTTCCCTAATAAAGTGAAACCTAGTAGTATCAATATGCTTCGTCCTGCTGTGGTGTATAGGATTCCGAACGAGATTGATGGCACTCTAGCTGTCAGACGCTAAGTTAACTGCAGTAAGTTTACCTGTTATTTCATAAATAAAGCGACGTAGATATCTTCCTTAGTGGCTTCCTTAGTGGCAGACGCTAGTGCCATATATTCGGCTTCCGTAGATGACAAAGCAGTCGTAGGCTGCTTCTTTGACTCCCAGGATACTGGTCCTCCACCTAACTTGAAGGTGTAGCCAGTATACGACTTCCTGTCTATCGGACAGTTTGCCCAATCGGCGTCGCAAAAACCTTCTAAAGGTTCTCCTCTTCTCCTGTAAACCAAGGAATAGTTTAAAGTACCCTTCAGGTACTATAGGACCCTCTTTACAGCATTCCAGTGTTCCTCAAAAGCTTTCCGCAAACATTTCCATGCTTCGGTTGCAGTTTTTGCACATCTGACGTGCGTAATACCTGCACCGTCTACTGTTAAGCAAATTTTTGCTACTGCTTTTGCGTCGTTTCGTACCTTGATCGATGGGTCGTGTCATCTTCTGTATAACCACTTACTGCCCATAAATCCTCGTGTAAAAGATAATTACGCATCTTGAACTTCCATGTAGGATACCCATCTTTATTCTTCAGGCAAAAAGATGGAATCGAATATGAATTTGACGAAGTTGACTTGTTAACAACTGAGACATCTCCAGATTCGTGTGACATTTCGACGAAAAATTTAATTTTTATAAGTCACACGAAAAATATACACTATAACTATATCAAATTAAAACTTTACACAGCACGCTCTCAACCCCTTCGTGCTGATAACGTGTTGGGATATTGAGGAGAAAGATGCTTAAATGTAAGTATTTGTTAGGAAATAGTAAAAGAGATGTTATTGTCAAGACTGTTTATATTGAAGTAACTAGGTAAACAATAAACATTAAAATATTGAATAAAAGAATATGTCAAATAGAATATCATCAATACATATAATAAAATTGTAACTGTACGCTGTCTGTACAAGGAAGATATATATCAGAAATTGATGCAGGGGGGCTTTATGAATGCAATAGAACCCCAAAATAAGGTTTTTGTTTTTATGTCTGTTTGTCTGAATGTTTGAACGCGCTAATCTCAGAAACGGCTTAACTGATTTGAATGCGGTTTTCACTAATGCGTTGCGGTACATTCAACTTAACATTTAGTGTTTGTTTCATTTCAAAAGGTTGATAAATAAAAAAGTTATGTCGATTTAAAGAATCATGCATAAGCCCAAGTTAAGCAACCCCAGTCGCGGTTCTAACTAGGATGGGTGACCAATTGGCACAAAATATATCAAGCGACAGACGTGACAGGCAGACATACATTACGCCTATATTCCCGAAGTGGTAGGCAGAGGTACTTTACACATCAACACTGTGCCAGTACTTTTGTTGGTCCCACGTAATAGAGGGCAAGCGGATTGCTGATAGGGCACTTTAGAAGATCCATAACTACTATATAATTTAAATCAAAATTACCGCAGTCAGGACAGGTGTTACATACCACTAATATATCTTGAGTCTGAGTAGCTCAGTAATAAATAACTCTGTTTGCAGATTTGATTTCCACTATTTGCTGTTTTATAACACGTGTGTATACATAATACATATACATACTTATAAAAATATAAAAAAAATGGGGGAAATGCGTGTCAGAAAGCACAAAAGGTTCCGTGCCAAAGGGTCAAAATAATCTGTTTTTTAGTATTTGTCACCTTTAAAGTCAGTCTCCGTAATATTATTTACTATACTAAATTAAATAAAGAGAGAGTTGAAGTAATAGTGGTATGTAAGGTTGCTGCCTGTAACTGTATAATTACTTGTATTAACTGTATAATATTATTGCATACGATAGTAAGTGAGAATGCCACGAAGAAAATCGAACCTCAGCCAATGCAGCAGAAATGATAAAAGGTTTTTTTTTTAATTCCGCGGCCCATGGCCGCGGCCGCTCTAACGTCCGTTGCCGGGCGTCTCTGGTTACTAGCAGAGGGTATGTCCAGTGGCGCCCGGCGGACTTTGATCACCTCTGTGGTCTCTGCGGGTGTTGGGTCGGGACGAGAATCCCGCGTCGTTGGGGTCGGGTTTTATCCCGCGTCAGTGAGTGAATCTGGTTGCGTGCTATGGGGCAAAGGCCCCGCAGCACGCAACCCTTCTAGCCTGCTTCTGCAAGGACGGCGGGTGGCGATCCCGCCGTCCTCAGGCCCCGATCATGGAGGTCGATAGTCTTGGGCGTATTCGCGGAGTCTGGGGCGGCCTGGCCGCCGACTACGGAACTCGGCGGGGAGGGTACGCTCCCTCTCCCTCCCAGCCGCCTCCTTCGCGAGCATGACTTGCTCGCAGAAGGACACGGCCGCGTTCGACCAACTCCCGCTGGAGACCATGGCTTGAAGCATGGTCTCCAGCGAGAGGATATCCACGCCCAGACCCACTACGAGGTCCCGGCGCTGACTTGCCCAAGCTGAGCACTCCACCAACGTGTGGAGTGCGGGGTCGTCATCGGAAACCTCGCAGTGTTGACACCGGGGTGTGACTTCACGATGCATGCGAAACAGATAGCTACCGAAGCATCCATGCCCGGCAACGATCTGCGTCGCACGGTACGTGAGGTCACCATGCTGCCTCTGCAGCCAATCGTCCATGATCGGTCTCACCCCCGCGATGGTGGTGGTACCCCACTTGGGTTGCTCAAGTCGCACCCTCCATGACTCCATGAGATCCTGGCGGAATTGGGACCGCTGGTCCTCGATTTCTCGAGACGCAGGCCTGTGGTCCCGCTCCAGCGCCTCCCTGCGCCATTGGAACAATGACGCAAGGGTTCTCGCTTCCAGGTCCCATGGAGGGGTCCCGGCTAGGAGACATGCAGCCTCTCCGGAGATCGTGCGGTACCCCGGTATGGTTCTGACGGCCAAGGTTTGAAGTGGTCTGTTTAACAGAGTCACGTTCCCCCTGACCGCCAACCTATCCACCCACACGGGAGCCCCGTATAGGGCCATACTCCGCACGATCCCCAGGTACAGTCTCCTGCAGGAAGCGTTGGGTCCCGATGGAACTTCGGAAATGTGCTCCGAAGTTCCATCGGCTATCAAGTACGATCCCTAGGTACTTCATCGAGGGCTTGATGCCGATGCTAACGCCTCCCACATTTATGCTGGAACCTTCGGGTTGACCGTTCCGAGGTCTGTGAAAACACAGAACCTCGGACTTGTGCAAGGCCACCTCCAGTCCCAGCTGCCGTATCCGACCCACGACTCGAGCAACACCCGTCGTGACCTTGAGTGCTGCCTCCTGGTACGTTGCACCCCGTGCCGTGACGAAGGTATCGTCGGCGTAACGTGCTACGCCGACGCCCCTAGGCAACGCACCCCGCAGCACCCAGTCGTAGCCGATGTTCCACAGAAGCGGCCCCAGGACCGACCCCTGCGGAACACTGCACGACACATCTCGCCGAGCTGGCCCGAGCCAGCTGGGGAAAGCTATGGCCCTCTCCGAGAGATAGGCCCCGACAAAATGATAAAAGTTTAAGATTATTTCGATCTCAGGAGTCTGAAGAGGATCATGATGCAAAACTTACTGCATCTCAGGAACGACAGGTTTAGGTTACGTGCTTCAGAAACGTCACTTCAGCGAGAATCACGACTGAGTTCACAACGTTCTCAATTGATGGCCTATCGAAATCGAGAGAGCAGTGAACAGCGTGAGGAACGTTTATCCACCGACCGTGAGGCTCACACCCTGTCACGTGAATCTGAGACCTTCACCGACAGGGAATCTCGCTTGAGTTCTCAAAGAGTGCTGTCGGCACGAAGTCGGTCTCAGGAAACCAATGAACAACGCGAAGCACGTTTGACTGCTGATCGCGAGGCGCATGCTATGTCGAGTGAATCTGAGACCTTCACCGACAGGGAGTCTCGCCTTGAGTTCAAAAAGAGTACTGTCGGCAATAACTCGGTCTCAACAAACCAGTGATCAATGCATTCAAATCAGTTAAGCCGTTGCTTAGATTAGCGAGTTCAAACATTCAGACAAAATAAAAATCCTTTGGAAAAAATTCTAAATGGGACAGCAAATTACAATGATTGTTAAATATAATTACTATTATTACACACTATTAGGTACCCCAATGTATGTACTGATACAGACGCTGGCTGTGTCCAAACACCATTAATCAATACATACCCATAATAAAATTGTAAGTGGTCGACGTCTGTACATCGAAGATATAATAGAGAAACTGTTGTAAGGGGGCTTTATAAACGCAATAGAACCCAAAACAATGGTTTTTAGATTTTTTGTCTGTTTGTCTGTTTATCTGTTTGTCTGTTTGTCTGAATGTTTGAACACGCTAACCTCAGAAACGGCTTAACCGATTTGAATGCGCTTTTCAGTAATTCGTTGTGGTTTACTCAATTTAACATTTTGTTTTATTTCAATCGGTTCATAAATAAAAAAGGTTATTTCGATCTAAAGTAACACGCAGGCAGGCTGCGGGCAAAAGCTATACATAATAAATCAGTAACTATTGATCAAGAAAACTATAACACGCAGGCGGAGCTGCAGGCAACAGCTAGTGCCTAATATAAATGAAAAATAACTTATAAAGAATCTGCACTACAAGAGATTAGACTATCTACAACAGACTCAATATTTCATCGTTGCTTTACCCCATAAATGATAGTCTTAATTTACATAATTATGTTTAAATGTTGACAAACAAACTTTTCGAAGAGAGCAGAGCGGCATATGTGTGGAGACACAAGTCAACTTTGGAAGAATTGCTGAATTTCCAAGTTTAAACTTTTCCACCTGCACTTGCTTTTTATTTGCATTTTGTGTTGTGGTTTCTCTATCTTTATCTTTAGCTGGGTATTGCTGTTTGGCTCAAGGAGGCGCTGCAGCGAGACCACAGGCCTGTGTCTCGAGAAATCAAGGACCAGCGATTCTAACTCCACCAGAATCTCATGGAGACATGGAGGGTGCGACTTGAGCGACCAAAGTGCGGAACCACCGTCATCGCAACGGTGAGACCGATCATGCACGAGTAGCTGCAAAGGCGGCATGGTGACCTCACGAATCGTGGGACGCAGATCGTCACTGGACATGGATGCTTGGGTAACTATCTATTTCGCATCCATCGTGAGGTCACACCCCGGTGTCAACACTGCAAGGTTTCCGACGACGACACTACACTCCACACGTTGGTAAAGTGATCGAGTGGGCGAGTCGGAGCGCGGGGACCTCGTAGTGGGTCTGGGCGTGGATACCCTCTCGCTGAAAACCATGCTTCAAGCTATGGGTTCCAGCGCGAGTAGGTGGCACGCGGCCGTCATGCTCGCGAAGGAGGCGGCTGAGAGGGAGAGGGAGGGTACCCTTCCCGCTTAGTTTCGCAGTCAGCGGCCTGAGCGACGCAGACTCATTTACGCTCAGGACCATCGACCTCCATCGGGGCCTGGGGACGATGGGATAGCCCCTCACCGTCTTTACAGAAGCAGGCTATAAAACCCCATGGGGGATAAAACCCAACCCCAAAGATGCGGGATTTTGATTCCGACCAAACCCCCGAAGAGGCCACACAAGTGGCCAAGGTCTGCTGGGCGCCACTAGAAATACTCGTACCTTCTGGTGCGTACCAGAGACGTCCGCAGCAATGGACATAGGAGCGGCCGCACTGACCAAATTGATAAGTCAAATATTAACTTTAGCAAAATTCACTGGATTTTACTTAATCAACATAGTTTTTAATAAAAAAATATAGAAAAGGTACTGTCAGGTTCCTTTTCTATATTTTTTTGATTAAAAACTACACTACGCTACTACACACGCGAGTCTTCTTTTCATATAAGTAATTGGTAGGTATTTACAAAGAAAAGAAAAAAATAACAGAAACGTAAACATACCTAAGTACACATTCATGTTCACGGATTTATCAGAGTTATTCACGTAAATATAAAAACAAATATCGTGTTCCAAGCCCGTCCCTTGTGTGTATATTTGAAACCGACTATTTCACATCCGTTTGATGTGTATTTTCCATACATTTAATTTAATCAAAAAGGGAGTTAGTCCACAAACATTAGGCGTAATCCCCTCAAGCCCCACCTGAAGTCTGTTTATGAATTTTGTATTGTAATAGTTTGGGGCTCTCTTTATATTTTCCCGAACCTTTGAGCTCGAATTTAGGGTTATAAAATTATTAGAACTCTACATTCAAGCTCAAAGGTTTTAAGTAAATAAAACAAAACAACAAATAACAAAAATGGACGTACCTAGTTTAAGCACTAAGTCAGGGTAACGAAATATTTTATGAGTCTGAAACTCTGTGTAATTACCTAAGAACTTTAAAATTGATTCGGTAAATTGTTGGTACCTAAATACCTACATTATACATTAACTCTGGATGACGAAATACATAATTTAATAAGTTTGTACTTATCAAATGATTTCGTCATCCAACTCTGTTTTTTTTTCTTTTTATCTGTTTATTTATTAATTTGGTTATTCACGCATCACGTGCAACAGCTGTACAGATTTTGATGACATTTGTTGTAAATATAGTAGACCCGGAGATATTCAGATTTACTAAATCGCACAGTTAGAAGTGCCACAATTTTAACACTAGTATTCTAAATTTATTTTTTAAAAGGAGGAGTTCTTTGATGCCTGTACCGTATGGGACAAACAAAACTAGTAAAGTATTCTTATATCTGTGACAAAACTAAGTATTTCTATAACTATTTATAGAAATACTTAGTTTTGTCACAGATATAAGAATACTTTACTAGTTTTGTTACTAGGTAAGTATTTCTATAACTATTTATAGAAATACTTAGTTTTGTTACAGATATAGGAATACTTTACTAGTTTTATTTGTCCCATACGTATATAGTGTAGATTTTAATGTGTATAGTATAGATTTTAGTAAGTGTAAATAGTATATTTTCATCTTTTTTAAAATAAATTCATCATTATTCATAGTTCTAATTCATGCCCGCGACTAAATACGAGTATTTGCACCAACATACACATACAGTTCTAAAACTAAAGTTCCTCTATTAGTAAAAGCTTTTATTTCTTAGATAAATGTACAATTTTCATATATGACACACATTTTAACATTTTTCTATGTCGGTAGTGCTACATAAATTTATAATTTACACCCTCTGAACGTGTTTCGAACCGTAAGGTGCTTTCACGAAAATAAGGTCCATTATGCTTTGACAGTGGGTTGTGAGTTGTTTAATGTTGTACCGCAAGGACCCTTTGCCCTTGTACCATTAATAATGAAAGCGCACAGCCTTAATTCAGTGGAGTAGATTAAAAAGCAATATCAATAGCCACAAATATAAATAACAGATTCTTGAATTGTTTACAGTTAAGGCTTTTTTCTGTAAATGTATATCATCATTAGTTTTGTTGAGAATACGTAATTTATGGGGCGATTCTACTACCGTTGGATCAGTTGGATGGCGTGTGAATGTGAACTAATTACATAAGTGGGGGACGGGAGTGCATATCTCTGAAATTATGAAAATAGAGCATAAAAAAAAATTAAGAAAATTTGCTTCGCTCAACATGTGCAATTAGTAGCATGCATTGCATACCTAGTGTATATATTTAAAATGTTTATCAGTTCTCTAGACCCCATAGCACAAGCTTAGGTATAGTTTAGTTTGGGCTATATGACTTTGTGTAAGATTGTAAAAAAAACAAATAATAAAAAGTAAATATATAATTATGTACACTTATGATGAATCACAAACATAATTATCAATTTAAGTATCTCTCTGGTATTGTTTCTAAGTCAAAATAATTTGGATTTCGTTTGATGAGTCGTGTGGATCAGTACTGACATTTCGAATCATCATAAGAATTTGTTGTATTTGAGACGTTCATTTTCATCCGATTTCTTAATGTTGCACCCTTCTTTCTTCCAATTTAAAATCTACAGTCCGAGATGCCCAGGACTTAGTCCGAAACGCCCAAGACTTTAATTGGCTGTGCCATAGCGGCTGGCACGTAAGATTTTATTGCTTTCATCAACATTGCATCGCAAGGCAACGGGTATCAATTTTTTTTTTTTCAAAATTACAATATAGCTTTTTATTAAATTCATTCGGCCATTTTGGACATAGCCCATTATAAATGTGCCCGGTGACGGTAATAGGCTTGCCCCCTATTACGTGGGACTAAAAATACTGGCAAATTGTAGGTGTGTAATGCACCTCTGCCTACCCCTTCTTGGATATAGGCGTGATATGTATATGTATGTATGTATAAAATCTACATATCAAATAAAACAATTGCGTATTACTTATTTCATTAACGTCACACAGTCTCTGATATCCGATAACCCTCAAAGGTTCGCTAATTCTCATAGCTTTTGGGAAAATTGAAAATTTACTTCGGGATCAATTGCTCAACAACAGCGGGGTGATATGATGAATTATTTATCGATTCTGATTTAGTCCCTATTGAAGATAGCTTATCATAATGTTATAAGGATAATTGGATCTTTAGTTCGATGAGACTTGTTCTAAATTACAAATTCGTCCAACTGTGCTTTCTTACTTACTTTTATAACTGAGCCTACGCTGTCTGTCCGTTCGTCCGTCTGTCACCAGGCTGTATCTCATGAACCCTGATTGTTAGAAAGTTTAAATTTTCATAGATTATGTATTTCTGTTGCCGCTATAAAAACAAATAGTAAAAAAAACCAGAATATAATTAAAATTTAAGGGGGCTCCCATACAACAAACCTGGTTTATTTGCCATTTTGATACGAAACCCTTTGTGCGCGAGTCCGGCTCGCACTTGGCCGGTTTTTTATTACTTTTATATACTTTTAATCACAATACTAACTGGAAACGTACCTTTAATGGCATAGTACCTATACACTGTGGCAATGGTGTCAGCTTTCTGAGAACTGATGATTTTACTTTATTTTATTTACAGTTCACTTCAGTTTAAAGTTACATGCAATGTATTTTCCATTAAAAAATAATATTTTCTGTGTTCCCGTACTGCCTGCACCACTGTGCGGTATTAATTTAGAGTTTATAATTTAATTCAAGACCTCTTGAGATCCCTAAAAGAAAAAAATAGAATTAGAATCAGATATATATAGATTTCCTACTCAGATAGACACTGTACAGTTAATCTTTTCATCCACTAAATAAATCCACGCTTAACAATCTATCGTTGTTTATGCAGAAAAATTTAGTCAAGTGTAAGTCGGATTCCCGCACGAAGGGTTCCGGACTATTACCTATTTAATAAAAACTTGGTTAGTAGTTTTCTTCGTAGATGGTACCCGGCAATAGGCTTGCCTTTTAGTAAATATGGTGTGTATGTACTTCTACCGGATAAGATGTGTGTGTGTTGACACATTTAATGATTTTGGCATTTGTAATTAAAAGTGCTTGCTACTTGTTGTCACAAGCATAAAATAAAAAAATAAAAATTATTGTTAATAGCATTTATTAAGCTAAAGTATCGTATCAGATAGCCACTTTGTGTAAATTGGTTGAAGCAAAATGTTTCATAAGGCATAAATTGCTTTAACGGTGGTGATGTAGTTGTAACTGCATTAGATGAGCCGAGGTAGCAATTAGACAGACACTCTAACATTGATGTGATAAATTAAACATCGATGCGGTAAATGACGTTGCGTAAATACATTTCGGAAAGTTAAGTATTTTGTTGGTTTACGTACAAGTACATACATAATTTATATGTGTAGGTCTGTAAATTAAGTACTAAATTAACTACACTAGTGGTCACCCATTATAGTCGAACTGTAGGTATGCCTTACGCAAACATGAAAAACATTTCCCCCCAATCAAAAAATCTAAAATATATTAACCCACAAGGCTCAATAATTTTTTTGGGTTTGATATTTTTTTACGGGATGTTGTGAATGTTCAAAAACTAACTAATAAAAAATATTAATAGCTAATATTATTGTACTAGAAAATCAATTTTTAATTTTGGTTCCATATGTGGTACAGTGTGCCTTAGCACTACTCTTTTGGTAATATAATTAACATGAGTATTTGAACATTTTTTTAAAACTTGTTTAGAATATGTATAAGGGTGTATATGTGTGTTTATGAAAGTGTGAATGTGTAAAATAAATCAATTAAAAAATTTACAAAATAAATTTGTATGCTTTTTAGCTGGAACTTTCTATAACAATATTTTTCTTAATGACCCTAGTTCAGCTGTGCATGTTTCACAGGATATGAAGCAGATCCCTTTGCAGATGGGATATTTACACTGCTGCTTTTTTTGACCCCAAACAGAAAAATAACAATTCCATCACTCCTGACATCTTCTCGTCCCTTATTTTATTTTACTTTTACCTAGACTCGAGTCCAGCAAGTACACACCATATATAATATGCTGATTATACGTTGGACAACTACTAGGGGTAACTACTTGTATATATTTCTGCTGCTTCTTTTACTGATAGCAATTGCTGTTAGACCACGAAAGATGGTTATAAGACAACAGGTTCGTTTGCATACCATATAACTGTAACAATATCAGCTCCATCAAAATCAGCCACCCATTCTTCGGAAAAGTGTGATGTGTGTGTGTTTTCATGTTCTTTAGAGTAGGTATTTGATTTTTTTTTCCTAAACAGCCCTTGTTAGTAGTTCCTAACGATTGTATCACCTCTTGGCCAAATATGATGTCAGTTCTGGAGATATCTAAATCACGCCTGATAATCTGGGCTGAGGAGAAGATTCGTGAACATCCACGATAACTGGAGACAATTGACTGCTTCGGTGGCGTGGTCGGTAGTGCATCAACTTTCGACTCCGGAGTCTCGGGTTCGAATCCCGGGTCGAATCAAATATTTGTGTGATCCACAAATGTTTATTTCAGAGTTTGGGTATTTTCTATGTATATTATGTATGTATTTAGAAATATATAAGTATGTTTATCAGTTGTCTAGATCCCATAGCACAAGCTTATAGCTTAGTTTGGGCTAGATGACGTTGTGTGAGAATACTTCTTTAAACTTTCGCGTTTTGTACACATTATAAACTTAAGACTAACGGGTCTTTTACGCGATTATTGAGATATATACATACCTCTTTATTACCCGACGTTTCGGCCCTGTTACAAGAGCCGTGGTCACGGGTGGACTGGCTTCAGCTCATCATCGTCTTCGTGAAGTGCGGGTTTGTTCAACTACCCTCACTTCGTCGTCACTAACTATTGTGTTCGGAGAGCCACTACGGCATACCACACTGATAGTATCACCACGCGGGCGTTCGGTGAGGTGGCGAGTACATTTGCTGATCACCGGATTCCACGACGTAGATAGTCAATATCCATCTTCCCGGTTAAAGTTGGGATACTTTTTTATTTCGACGGCTTCCCGCACTATCCTGGAGTAATAGTGTCCGTCAGTGGATAGGACTTGTGGCTTGTGGAGTTCAACCCAGTGGTTGGGACCCGATTCCAATAAATGCTCGACAATCGCAGACTTGTTTATTTGGTGGTTTTTTACAGCTGTGATGTGTTCTTTGACCCTCTCAGCGATAGTACGTTTGGTCTGTCCGATGTATGAACTACCACAGCTGCAGTCTACCTTATAAACACCCGGTGTCTGTAAAGGAATGGTATCTTTAGGGGTTCGCAGGTGGTTTCCGACTTTGGAGTGTGGCCTATATACAGTCTTAATGGAGTATCTTTGTAGTACTGTTCCAATTTTGTCCGTCACTCCTTTCACGTACGGCATAAATGCTGGTGCTCTGCTTACTCCCAAGGGTTGTACCTTGTTCCTTTCACGGTGTTGTCTATGTCCCTGATACCCGTTCTGCTTCAACACTTCCTGAACATGAGCGAGCTCTTTCTGTAAGTGTTCAGGGTCGCAAAGATCATAGGCTCGACTTACCAGCGACACCGCAACGGATCTCAAGTGTCGCGGATGATGATGTGAACCGGCATTCAGGTACTTGTACGTGTGTGTGGGTTTGCGGTACACAGTGTGTCCGAGAGAACCACTCTCTCTCTCACTGTTACTTTGACATCGAGAAAAGCCAATGATCTGTCCAACTCCATTTCATGAGTAAACCGGATGTTCCGGTGTATGGAGTTCAAGTGGCTTAAAAATTGTTCTACTTCTATTGAGCCCCCTCTCATAATACAGAAGACATCATCCACATATCGCTTCCACAGTTTCACCTGTGCTAACTGCATGTCTATGGAATCTTCAATGTGTTCCATCCAAATGTTTGCCATCACCGGTGCTACAGGGCTACCCATGGCCACTCCGTCGATTTGGAGGTAATACTATCCACCATAAAGAAAATAATTACCCTCTAGGCAATGTCTAAGTAGAACAATGTATTTGTTGGACAGACCATTGTCCTTCAGTTTCTTCTCGATGACCTCAAGGCAATCTTGAATGGGAACGTTGGTGAAGAGTGACTCCACGTCGAAACTCACCATCACATCATCCGGTTCCACTTTCACGCTCTTGATTATGTCCACAAAATGCCGAGAGTCTTTAACGAAGGATGTGGTGTTACCTACTAATGGTTGCAGTACCTTGGCTACGTGTTTCGCCAAATAATACGTTGGTGACTTGATTTGACTCACAATAGGGCGCAAAGGTACATTCTCCTTATGGACTTTAGGCAAACCATATAGCTTTGGTGGTTGGACCGCCATAGGTCTATGTAGACGCTCAAACACATCCTTGTCAAAAAGTTCCTCGTGGTCCTTAATAACCGCACGTATACGTTTGGTGACTCTGGCCGTCGGGTTATAAGTCACTGGTTTGTAAACTGCAGCGTCACTAAGTAGGTTTTTTATTTTCCCATCGTAGTCCATCGAGTCTATCACCACAGTAGAATTACCCTTGTCAGCTTTCAGCACTAAAATATTCGTATTAGAACGTAACTCTTTTAGTGCCTGCTGTTCTTCCGTGGTGATATTAGGCCTAGGTGGCTTCGCCTTCCTTAAGATAACGGCAACATCCTGTCTAAGTGTATCTGCGTCGTTAGACGGTAACTTGTTGCGCGTTACTACTTCCTCGATGCTACTTATAATATTTTCATAGGGAAGTCGCTTTGTTACAGCAAAGTTTAATCCTTTGATGAGCTGAAGCCAGTCCACCCGTGACCACGGCTCTTGTAACAGGGCTGAAACGTCGGGTAATAAAGAGGTATGTATATATCTCAATAATCGCGTAAAAGACCCGTTAGTCTTAAGTTTATAATTGTGTGAGAATGTCCAACAATATTTATATTTATTATATTTATTTACAAACTTGGTGTGATTTCCATGCGAAATGGTTGAGGGTAGACTGGAATTCGGGAACATCATCATCGCTTGCAGCTTCTGAATGATCTTCCTCGTCCTCACAACCTAAAGGTATACCAAGATAATCTTGAATGTGATAGTTATCTCGTAATCGGCGTGACGTAGTCTGTTAAAAAAATTAATTCGTAAGCACAGTTCAGGGATGTATACATACAAAAAACAGACAGCTAAAGCTCACGGTACCATTATGTGGAACACAGATAAAAATACGATTTTACAATATAAGTATTAGAGTAATAAAAAAACTACTCATCTCTTACAGTAAACACTATTACATATCACAATTTTTTTATCCGCTTCAATATCCCTCAGTTAGTATATTTTATGATTTTTTGAAACTGTACAAAAAATGAATTTAATCTCAAATAAATTTTATCTCAAATTTCGCACTTTGTTGACAGCGTGGCAAAAGTGACAACATCTATACGAATTGTTCTACTGCATATCATTACTAACTTTGTACTGTATCTATAAAACATCAATAGATGTCACTATAAGTATTTCTTAATTCTGTAGGAAGCATAGAAGTGGTTGTCCCGTATATGGCACTGGGTGCCTTGTAGGGTTACATCAAGGAAAACGTGTGTCAAGTGTCATGAAGATCCGATAAAAATCCAGAAATCTCCAGAACACATACAGACAGACAGACAGACGAAAGAAAAATTTGTCCAGTATAATTTCGAAATTAAAATACGCTACGCTTACTGGGTCAATTACTTCGGTACAAAAATACAGGTAAATAATCATTATAATGAAACAACTCGTAATTACTACAGCTCGTAAAAACAACTGTACAAGAGATTCACAGACAGTATTTCAAGTTCTGCAAACCGGCATAGATAGACAGGTGTGAGTCACTCGTTCTGTTATACAGATATTTGGTCGAGTGGTGCCACAAGCGACAACTCGTAACATTTGTGTAGTGCCCTGCCGACAACTCGTAACATTTGTGCTCTTTGCCTTTCACCTACATCCATCGTAGCTACACTTGACTCGAAGTCTGATGTCTACGCAGACTGAAACGTACATCGTTACGTACACGACAAAGTTTCGTGCAACAATAGTAAATATCTGCAGTAACAAGCTTTAGATTAGATATCAACTTTTGGGGTTAATTAGTTTCGATAATAAGGAAACAATTGTGTTAAGGGTTCAACAGCTTGGACTTAAAAGAAATTGGATAAAAATAAATATGCAAGTTAGCTGATAATCACGCAAAAATAAAGATTTGAAGTATTTATTTTCTAGAAAAAACATAAAAGTAAAAAAAATCTTTCGTTCTTCCCCATTTTAATAAATAAGATTGGATTTTTTCGGAAATATTGTTACCAACTATTGTCTTAGAAGTTTGACAGTTCCAATATCCGTTTTTGTTTGAAAATAATAATATCTTATCTGGGCCCTCTCTGAAAACCAGCGCTGTTTTACAATAGCATTAAGCTGAGAGGGGGCCTAATTTGTGCATTGGGATGACACTTCATGGCTTTACCGGCGCTGGCGTATGGGTGCACAATTCCCACTATTTTATATAATATCTATCGTTTTGTGTTTGCCTCTTTTTTGTTATGTGCGGAATTGTGTACCTACCTTGTATTGTGTCATTCTGTGTAAAAATTAAACGTTTTTCTTCTTCTTTCTTTCTTTCTTCATCTTATAAATGGAAGTGCAAACGGAGGAGTTTCAGTCAAATGGCGTAAACAATACGATGAGAAAAAATACTTATGTGATCATTTGACGCACAAAATTGAAACCATATAATGATAGGTGTCCTTTCCAATAATTTTATTGCTAGTCTTCATATCATCAATGATTCAGTAAGCTTAAATCTTGACATTGAGAGTAGAATAGAAAAAAATGAGTGAGACTCCGAGAGAGCCTACAGTCAGTGTATTATCAAGGGAAGTAGGTTATAATAATGAATCCTAGACTACAATCTGGCACTAAAACCTAACAAGAAAGAATAATACTGAGAAGTAGATGGAGTACGTCATCTTAACAAAACGTCAGTATACAAACATCTTAATCGGTGACGTCCAAACACAGTTGACGGAGAAAATGGAGCGGTGGATTTTGTGCTTGTAGGCTTTGTTTCCAAAGTAAGCTTACATTGTGCATTGATGAAATTTGCCTGACGCTTCTCCGAAATGCTATTTTTTCAAATTAAAAGTTTACTACAGCAAAGTTAACTGCGGAAAAATATACGTGATGTCTTTGGTAAGTTTATTTATGATGATGCTTCATAGGTCCTGAAAATGTAATGTTTGTGAATATATATTTTATAAGCCATGAAGTATTAACTGCCGACGCTGCCACCGTCGTAGGTCGCGAAATTAACACAATATGATCGCAATATTAGAGGTAACGTTCTACCAACTGACCAAGACACCCCTAGCGCAGCTAAGCTTGGTCAGTTGGTAGAACGTTTCTCCTGGAAAGGTAATATTCGCCGGGTAGAGTCCAGCCCAGCGCATATTATAAAATTATTTGAGAAGTTGAGGGTTTTTTATCTAATACATACACACACTACGCTAAAACAGCTCGCTTAGCAGACACTAAATCACGAAACAAATAGTTTTTGTCAATGTAAAAATTAGAGGTTCATACACACGGCACAGAGGAGGAAGGAATTCCTTCTAAATCTGTGCTACTACGCGTTGCAGTATAAAGGAACCTAGGACAATGCTAAGGATTTTATTACTCACTACAGACCAGTGTATAGGTAGTGTTTATCGTCAAACTCTTCCGAAACGGCTTGGCCGATTCTTATGATAATATTTGTGCATATTATTTGGTAGGTCTGAGGATCGATAGTAAATTATTTTTTGAACCCTTAAGTGATAAGGGTGGCCCACCCCCAAATATGTTAGGCAAAACGTTTACTGGGACAGCTAGTTATTTCTTATATTCAGCGGCTCATTTCAAATGACAAATACCCTCGTTTTCGTAATCTAATATCTTGATAACATACTGCCACAAAGCAACGAATTTCGGACCTGCGCTCATACTGCTACTATCTGTCTTTAAGTGAAATTCTCCGCTCGCTGCTATGTCATATAGCAGCGAGCGGAGAATATGTATACGGCATAATGTTATATTATTATTAAAATACGTACAAGAGACATTTGTTGGCAAGATGCCAGACACAAGTAATGTTTCAGTACACGAAATGTTTGACCCGGAGAACGGTAGCTACTACACAATATTAGGTTGTAAATACAAATTAATGTAAGTACACCTGCAGAAGAACTAAATTTTATGACCCTTTTGCTTTACGCACAACAGTAGGTACTTACCTATCAATACATATAATAAATCTGTAACTGATCGCTATCTGTAAATGGAAAATGTATAAGAAAAACTATTAAGTTCATATTCAAATACCTGAGTATTTGAATATGAACTTAATGCTTTGAATATGAACTTAATACTTAATAGCTCCTAAGGACAGTAGACCTGAGTCTACTGTCCTTAGGAGCTGTGAAAAACTCAAACTTCTAAGCCAACGCAATCAAAAGATACAGACAAATTTTCGACATTCGGCAAGGGAAAAAATGCGAAAAGCACGGAACCCTGGGTTGGCGAGTCCGATTTGCACTTATCCGTTTTTTTTTACTTTGGCCCGTACTTTCAAAATTTGAACTAAAAATGTATCAAACGTCTGCCTTCAGGCAGACGTTTGATACATTTTTACTTGCCAAAAAAGACTTTGCTATTTTTAAGTTCACTTTAAAATAGCAAAGTCTTTTTTGGCAAGTACCTACCTACTACTAGCCGGTTCATTGTGTGTAGGGGTCTATTCCACGCAGGCGTAGCCGCGGGCAACAGCTAGTTCTAAATATATTTTAATGAACAGTAGGAACAAAGTACACCAAACAATTAGATACTAGCAGGTGATGTTTTAACCTAAACTTACAAGCATAGAATAAAAATACCTACAGTATAAATTTAATAAACTAAATTTGTGGCCGTAGATTTACACACACACATATCACGCCTAATATCCTCGAAGAGGAACCACAATTTGCCAGTATTTTTAGTCCCACGGAATAGAGGGCAAGCCTATTGCCATCACCGGGCACATTTATAATGGGATATTATGTCCAAAATGGTTAAATGAATTTAATAAAAAGTAGCAGTTATATTGTAATTTCGAAAATAATTTAAACCCGTTGCCTTGTGATGAAATGTTGATGAAAGGCAACAAAATCGTACGTGCCAGCTGCTATGGCACAGCCAATTACAGTCCTGGGCGTCTCGGACTAGTCCATAGATATAGAACAATTCTATTTATTCAGCGTTGTTGGTCCAACATCCTATTCGGTAAAAGGTTGATTCGGATAGTGTGTGAATTGATCATTGATCATTGATCAGAAGAAACTGAAAAAGATTACATATTTATAAATTGTTGAATATAAACAACTTTGACAATATTCATACCACATAAATGAATTGATTTTGAAGAGAAAACCTCAGACACAATCATTCATTTGAATAAATAACAAACCGACTTATTAGACGTGCAAAACGTTTACACAATCTGTTTCTAGCTTCTCCGTAACAATATTACTCCACTTAGATCCCTTGACTCAATAGCAAAGAGTACTTCACAAATCTTTAACAAGATTATCGTTTCTCTAGTGTATTCAATTTGGTACTTAAGTTTGTTCTAAATTTAACCTCGCACCAAGGCTCACCTTATTTCCAATGTAATTTATTAACCTCAAATCCAATAAACACTCATTATGGATGTAATAAGATTGTACAATATTGTTTTTGTGGTTTATGTATTTTCTTGATTATGAACAGGATTTCAATTTAGTATCTTAATTACGTTGAAAATAAAATAAGTTAGGTAGTAAGGGTAAAAGTAAATAAAGTAATGGAATAAATGCAAGTGAGTTCATATTTCATGATGTATGCACTATTAAAACATTCACCAAATGCAATTTATCGATCATATTAACATTATTATCTATGCCTAAGTAGAACCGTAAATTATAATCACAAAGTATCACTAGATATTATAAAACAAAGTCAAACAGCGTCTGTTCCCCATAAACTCAAACGCTACCTACTACACTGATTTTCATAAACGGCTAGAGTGATTCTCGAGGAAGGTATTAGTATATAATTTGTCATGGGTGAGGCCATAGGCGTCCGCTAGGTTTAAGTAAACACACTTATACACCGTGAAATTTTAAGAGTTTAAATTTTAAGAATTTTATAAAGCAATGTTTTTGTTTTTCAAAGTAATACTTCCAGTCGGTTCTGTTATTGAAACTGAGTCCAAAACATTTTTTTTTTGTAAACGGTGGTACTTTCACGGTGTATAAGGAGCATCAGTGAGGGAGCGAAGCGAAACAAACCGCCTTGACTGCTCTAGCAAATTATGATGAATGGAGTACCCATGTCTTACTAAATATTGACATGAAAGCTTCTTCAATGTTGAGCCACCGTTGCGTGTACACTAAATCTTCCTTTTCTTAATATTTATTTTTACATCGCGCCTTTTGCAGAATCCCCTCGGACTTCATCCTGCTTTGTCCCACGTACCTGAGATGTTAATTTGAAAATAATTTAAAATAACCTACGTATTTCATGAATATTGAAGTAATTAATAGTCATATCAAGCAAATTATGATGATTTATATAATACCTAGGTCGCCGCAGTCGCGAAACGTACCGTTACGCTGCAGCATATATTTGAGCGAAGTGAGTTTAAATTCTAAATTTTGGGTTCGTAAGAACCTGGGGTAAGCTTATGATGAGTGCAAGAAAATCCGAAATCGGCCGAGTATTCGCCGAGAAACAATTTAACATAAATCGTAACAAAAATAATTTGAGTCACCCGTTGAGAGCTCCGCTCAATAATAATATAAGGCTATGAAAATCAAAATGACCTATTACCAAGTGAATGTACGGACAGAGCGGTTCGTACTAGTCAACAAAGAAAACGGATAATTAAAATCAAGCTACGGGGAAAGAGATTTTTAATGACCCCTGGCGTATACCACGTTATATTACTTTATTGTGGACATAACAAGTCCTTAATTAAATAATAAACCTGATAAAATATACCTTTATTTGGTTTCTCATTTTATCAACATTGAGAACAACTTAAAATGTTACATAAAATTAATTTATACACTTTATTATGCTATCCGAAAAACGTTGCTTTCAACTGACTTTCAAAAAAGGAGGAGGTTCTCCATTCGACTGTATGTTTTTTTTATGTAATGTTACCTCATATCATCCTAAGTGGCGCCATTTCAATTTGGTCCCATTCCGACAATTATTTGGTCCCATTTCGGTAATTTGAAGTCGGTTGTTGTGTCAATTTTTGACGTGTTTTTTTATTATATATGTAATTGGTAAGTTTTATGCGTTTCTTCTAAGTTTTTTTTCGTATTTAAACGATACCTACATATAATAGAACCTTATTGATTGCGTAGCCATAATCTATACCTACTCGTAGTGTATCAACTAGTATAATCTGCTGTGTTAATTTAAAAACGACTGCTTGGATTTATTAATTTTTTCACATTATTTGTAAGTTTAACCATATAATTATTAGTTGTAAATATTAGCCGATAGTTATGTAGGTACCGTAACTAGTTTTATATCAAAAATAAATGATCTATAAGCAAGCTTAGCAGCTAACAAAGTTCACACAATTTAATAAACAAATTTAACGTTAATGTATAAAACAATTTCAAGCTTTACTAACTAATAAACTTTTTAGAGCACCAAAGGTTAAATCGCATCTCAAAGGCAGCCTGCTCGCATATAAATTGACAAATTTGCCTCCATTTACACCTTGCTGCCTTGCAAGCGTCCTCGTCAAGCTCATATACGTAAATAAATTTATAATCGCTTCAATTTAGTAGGTACGAAACACAAATTAGGAATACAATATTAATCGAAATGTAAAATTTAAAAACACAATAAAGGTACAATAGGAATCCACGTCTTTATGACGAAAGGGTTGTTGAAGAGGCGCTTATTACGACCACATTTATCCAGTTCTCTTTTTGGTCCCAGGTAATGTATGGGGCGAACCTATTGCTGTTTCTGGGCACTTTGGGTATAGGAACCCTTTTGCTAGGGCCTCGTCTGTCTCTCAGATGCCTAGAGCAACGCGGACGTCGAACGTCGTCGTATACTACGTCAGATGTAATGAACGTAGGTATGAACGTATTGAAAAAGAGTGACCGAGAGTTTTATTGCCAGTTTCTTTCTCTAGGTTCTACTTATTGCTTTGCGAATATGGCAGTACATGTAAATAAAGAAGCTATGATATTTTTTTATTTTAAGTACTTACTGACGTTTGTAAGAGCCATTTAGTGACCTATACAAATAAATAAATCATTTCATTTCATTTCAATGATTTGGTAATTAATTATAGGTTGCCTTAGCACCTCCAGTACGCAACAGGCTTGTTACAGTTCATCGTCATCCGCAGAGATTTTAGTTGAATGAAAGTTATCCGAAAGCTTTGAAGTCGGCTATCCAGTCTAACAAGTCTGGAAAGCCGACTTCAACTGAAATCTCGGCGAAGCCAATTCAATCATCATTCACCGAGCCTTTTCCCAACTCAGTTAGGGTCGGCTTTCCAGTCTAACTGCGATTCGGCTGAATTTCAATATTTTCCGTGAAGCGACTGCCATCTGACCTCCACAACCCATGTGCGATATATAATGTGCGATATAAAATGTGGAAATAATAAACGCCTCTGTCGACAACGTTATGCTACGTGATGTAATATTAAATACTGTTGAAATACTAATGAAACTGATAGAAAGGTAATTAAAAATCTGTTTTTAGAAACTCCATCGAATATTTCCATTAACCGATAGAGTTTTCAATTTCCTTTAGTCACGTGCACAGGGATATCGGATCCCGCGGTTGGCTCAGTCGGTAATGAGCGAGCGGATGGCAATTTCACTAGATGGGCTTTTGGTTACAGGGGGAGACTGTTTTTATGTCAATGTCTTTTAATATGTCTACCTTGTTTGAGGTATAAGATTTAACAATATACACACGCAGTGTATATAATTCTATGTTTTCATGTGACTTCTCGACTTCATCACTTTTTATCTACTCCAAAATGAAGGGCAGGAGTGTATAAATTGAATATCAACGTGGTTTCTGCAGGTGCATCAACTTAAAGTTCACGTGAAACCTTAGTCGGTCTACCACATTATTCTGACACATAATCGTACAGTTTTTACAAATAATTCCGTCTTGGGTCAGTTATATACCTATAACATACCTTGCTGTACTTTTCATACCTTTTACAGACCTCAAAACTAAATAAAATACAACTTTGTGTATCCCATAAAAGTAAATATTCACAAAAATAATAAAATTTTGGCCATTTTCTGAATATTTCCACGCACATACACGTTGACAAACTTAGTTCGGAAATCCCACAGGATAGCTACAAGCAGATAAGATGGACCCGAAACCGTAGGTGGCTACTAAATTGAGTTCTTCATGAAAAATGCATATGCTAAAGTGTAGGGATCTGAACAAAAACGTCAACATTTTTTGCGCATTTTCCTGTAAATTGAGAGTAGATATTTCTTTAACAAGACCCGTAGTTATTGTATAGCAGTGTACGAGCGTTGTACCTTTGCTCAAAGTATTTCAGGATGTTGTAACCAATAAAATTGTTTTAACGTGGTGGATCCTTAGGTATGGACTTTTCACTCCTTGTACCGACTAAACGACGATTTTTGGTGCCTCCTATTCTGATTTATTGATCGAAAACCCGAACATTCCAATAAATGAGGTACTCTAACTCCTCATAGATTAACTAGGATTAATCCCAAATTACTGTGGAATGTACTGAGACTGGAAAAGCTTTAGTCAATGGACGACTATTTTATTCTCGAGTTCTCTCTCTTGAACATGTCATTGTGTTGAATATTAACAAGAATTCAATATTGTCTCTAATGATGCCGTGAAGCAAAACCTGTCATTGTAAGAAAAGTAAGACTAGTGTACAGTATAAGTTTTTAATTTTAATTTATTTGTTCAAGTTGCTATCAGTTAGTATACAGTGCTATCAGTCGACAGTATAAATATTGTGGAATTACTAGCAACAATATTTAGCACAATGGGTCTTTGTAAATACAGTACAGTGATGGATGTTTCGAAATAAGCTGTGATGAAAATAATAGGCTCGTGATAAATAATTAAATACAATTAACTCCATCCTGCGAGACAAATTGTTGCACGTTTTCTGATTTATAACCAAACAACGAATCATACTATAAATTTAAATTTTGCTTTTAGCTAACATTGGTAAATAACTCTTCGAAATAATTCTTGTCTAACTTATTCCCCAGTATGAAATGGCTTTCCACGAAAACCCTGTCTTGTTGAAATCTATCTTCGTATCAAATCATCAAGATTTGAAATTTTAATGTTATGCTCAAATTTACCAACAATAACCCACATCACCCTGGATAGATATCTTCTTTTTTGTCCCTTCCTTATGCAGTAATTTCAGTACTAACGAGAAACTTTCGAGTTACTTCGTTGTTAAGATGGAGCATTTTAAACATCTCTGTCTACCCTATTTGCAAAACAGGCATAGTAATAATGTAACTTACAAGGAGCTTAATTAGAGAAGAGAGGTTGCCATTAGTGTAATCAAGTTTGAATTAACGTGGTGTCCAAGCGCAGCGAAGTATGTACCTACCTACTTAAAGACCTACGTTGATGATAATTTTATTACCTAACAGAGTCGTGGTTCCAGCGGTTTTAAAACTTCATCTCGGTAACTGTTATGCCGGAAAGTTATTATCGTTTAAATGTACGAAAGAACCTTATAATCTCTTCCTTCAAAATTGAAAATCTTGAATAATTGAATATTAAAATTGTTTGGCGCGTTTGCTTTTTTTACTTCGCTACGTCCGTTTCGCCTGCAAGTTTCCTTCCTATCAAGATGGAATCTTGTTATAAAGGGGATAGGAGGTTAAAAGGCTGCAAATTTGTAAGTGGTACCTACTTACTTATACTTTACGGATCTTGATATTAAGAAATGTGAATAACAAACAAGTATCTTCAGGGCACACTTAGTTTATGAGAGTTCAAGATAACGCCTAATATTTCTAGTAATCTAATAATACTCGTAGTATTATATTTTAATAAATTTTAGAACTCCGTAGATAATCTAACAGAAAATATAATGAACCTTTTTGTGAAGCTTTAATTTATTTAAATAGCATTGTCTTTTGTTTTTCATTATAAAACAAAACACTTTATACGGATTTCAGATCGAGCTATTATCATTTTAAAACCTTTACAGGTTTTGTGGTCGCAAGGAGACATTAATATAAATGGGTATCCGAATCGAAAAAAAATATTGTAAATAATACTTTCGTAATTCTGAAGCAAATATCAGAAAAAAAGGCTTTTAATTAGGTGAATAACGGCAATGCTTTTGCACCTGATTCTGTATTACCAGCCATTAGATTGCCAGCATTTCTCATTAATTTATGGCTCACCCTCGTTTAACCCGAGTACCCCAAACCATTACCTTAAAATAGCCACTGCGCTCGCAAGTGGGTAAGATTTGTGTGGATAATTATTAAAAACATTCGTTCCAAACAACCGCAAATAAAATTATATTATCGTCAAACAAGCTTAGCCGATATGGAATACTCTTCTTTACATTATAGCTTACATGTTTATGAATTGAATGATGTATCGTTACTCGATCATGCTCGTAGCATGAGCTCTATTACTTACTCTGAGACTAGGTTCACTACGTGGTGTTCAATTATCCTAGTAGCTAGTACCGTGTGAATGCCACACAAATACCGTAAAATATAGTGTATTGGACACTGTAACTACGATATGCGATTACCGTGTTTTGACAAAGCGCGAGTACAATAAAATGTTATAAAGGAGGTATAAAGGACTTGGAAAGTCTTGAATAATATTTTGGTAATACACGGTATTTACACGGCGTTTTAAGTTTCCGTGTTTTGCTATTATTTGACCTGTACCTTTAAGGAAATAAAGTCTTATTTATTGAAATATTTCAGAACTTTTCATACAAACTTTTCATACATTACGATGAAACAGGCTTAAAGGAATCGAAAGAGCGTTGTTAATTCAAAACACTGTAACTCTAGATACAGTGTATTGGATTCACACGGTACTATACCTAATATATCTACTATGTTTTTTTATTTGGTAAAACTATTATTTCTTAATGTAGACAGTAAATGTTAGATAGGTTTAGTTGAGACATCAAGTTTACGGGTATAGGTACCGGTTGCATTAAATTACAAAAAACAACTCTATACACTTGTATGTGAGGCTAAATGTAGGGATGTTGGAATGCCAAGCTCCAGTGTAGATGCCGGGGGTCTTGACTAGTAAAATTAAACTTCTCGATACTTTTTTTTTTTTTTAATTCCGCGGCCCAAGGCCGCAGCCGTTCTAACGTCCGTTGCCGGGCGTCTCTGGTTACAAGCAGGTATTTCTAGTGGCGCCCGGCGGACTTTGACCACCTCTGTGGTCTCTGCGGGGGTTTGGTGGGGATGAGAAACCCGCGTCGTTGGGGTAGGGTTTTTAACGCGTCAGTGAGTGAATCTGGTTGCGTGCTATGGGGCAAAGGCCCCGCAGCACGCAACCCTTCTAGCCTGCTTCTGTAAGGACGGCGGGTGGCCGATGGTCTTGGGCGTAGATAAGTCTGCGGCACCCTCGCCGCTGACTACGGAACTCGGCGGGGAGGGTACGCTTCCTCTCCCTCTCGGTCGCCTCCTTCGCGAGCATGACTTGCTCGCAGAAGGACACGGCCGCGTTCCACTTACTCGCGCTGGAGACCATGGCTTGGAGCATGGTTTCCAGCTAGAGGATATCCACGCCCAGACCCACTACGAGGTCCCGGCGCTGACTCGCCCACGCTGAGTACTCCACCAACGTGTGGAGTGCGGTGTCGTCGTCAGAAACCTCGCAGTGTTGACACCGGGGTGTGACCTCACGATGGATGCGAAACAGATAGCTACCGAAGCATCCATGCCCGGTAACGATCTGCGTCGCACGATGACGGTAGTTCCCCACTTTGGTTGCTCAAGTCGTACCCTCCAAGTGCTCAAGTCGCACCCTCCAAGAACTTCTTGATAGTGGAATAAACTGTGTACTTAATTCATAGGTAACAAAGATTGCAATGCGTGCGCGCGTACATAAGGTTGGGCTGCGAGAGGGTCGATATCATTACACCTACTTGGTAAAACCGCATTAAATTACGAGTAAGTTCATAAAAATTGATGGCTCTTAACCTAACCTTATTTTGCGGTAGGTACGGTGTTCAGACTTTTAAGACTCTTCAGGGTATGCTGTACTAACTTCATTAAAATGTAGAATATAACATTTTTTTGGTTACAATTATTATACTGGCATTGTCTGTTGGAGGACGGCCAACAGTTCACGACCTGGTAATATTTTTCGAATTCAATTTTGGTGAGCCACAGTGTTGTATCCTACTGGCTTAATGTACACCTGGTGATCATTTAAGTGAGATACAACGGCTCTTTTAAGTAAAGTTAACAAAGTAGGTGGGCAATGAATTGAAACTAAAGATAAAAATAAAATAATAATTTTTTTTTTTTGACATTCTCTAACAATAGTCGTCTAGCCCAAATTAAGCTAATATGGGCTTGTGCTACATGGGATCTAGACGATTGATAAACATACTGTATATTTCTAAATACATATCTACATATTATACATAGAAGACACCCAAACTTCGAAAACAAATATTTGTGGATGACACAAATATTTGATTCGACCCGGAATCGAACCTGGTACCTCAGGGACGGCTGTCGCATACTCATACCACTGCGCCACCGAGGCAGTTAATAAATTTGTAGTTTCGTTAAATTATAATAAGTCTTTGTATTATTTTGCATTATCACGTGTTCGAAGCCAACTTAAAAATAGTACAAAATTTAAAGTTATTAACATTTACGCCTGCTGAACTAATATTGAATAGTTAACTATCTTATTAAGAAACCTCTGCTATTTAAAATATTCTTATTCCAATGTTCTTATATAAACGTTAAGAAAGCTCTGCAAAAGCTTAACGTCAAGTTTTAAATAATAACAAACTTACTATTCAAATACGCTAAAAAAGTTTTTATTGGATAATGAACAGTAACGTAAACAAAAGACAATATATATTATTAAAATTATATTTGTCTATCTGAAGTAATAGTGTATATACAAAGTTAGACAAAATTATTCGCATGGATAAAACTAACAACAAACTTAGTGACTGTTTAGTTTAGAGGTTAATCTATTTTGCTAAGTTTAATTTCAAATTTAATTACACTTAGACCTGGGTACGTGTCGACTAAAACACTCTATTATGAGTGTTATATTGTATATTAAAATAAACTAGTTATCCCAGCGAACTTTGTCGATACAAATTTGCATGAAATATTAAAATATTCTAGTTCTTTTTTATTTTTTTTTATATATTGGACGTGAAGAGGCACATCACTAGGTCGTCAAGGTCGAGTCGCCCACACCATTATGTGGGTGGGTACTTAAATTTTGCGTACTTCATATAAAAAAAAATTAAGGTTAATAAAATCCAAACAATATTTCACCAGTAAATACAACAAGCCATTTATCATCTGTTACCTACTACATACTTACATGTCGAAATTAATACATATTTCGGAACGTATATAATAGGTCTTTACCTATGAAATTGCCGTTTGGACTTTGGTCGACAATGACGAATTAAAGGTGATTGTGGAAGCCGATGATGCACAATCTACGACTGAATTAGCAGCAGCTTTCGACGTTAGCGTCAAAACAATAATGGTTCATTTGCGTCAAATTGGCAAGGTAAAAAAGCTAGACAAATGGGTGCCCCACGAACTCAATGATCGCCAGCGCGAAGTACGCGTCGAGACATGCCTTGCATTGCTCAACAGACACACAAATGAAGGAATTTTGACTGCTTCGGTGGCGTGGTTGGTAGTGCATCCGCTTTCGACACCGGAGTCTCGGGTTCGATTCCCGGTCGTGACAAACTTTGTGTGATGACACATACATTTGTACCGAAGTCTGGGTGTTTCCTATGTATAATATGTATGTATTTAAAAAAAAAAATGTATATAAGTATTTATATCAGTTTATCTAGTACTCATATCACAAGTTCTGCTTAGTTTTAGACTAGATGGCGTTGCGTGAATTGTCCTAACATATTTATTTATTTATTTATTTATTTATTTATAAATTTTGAACCGCATTGTACTTGCAATGAAAAATGGATTCTGTTTCATAACCGCAAGCGCTCAGCAAGTTGGTTGGATCCTGGTTCAGCACCTAAACAATGCCCTAAACGAAAACTTACCCCTAGAAAAGTGATGGTCACTGTGTGGTGGTTTAGCGCCGTCTGGTGTGATTCATCACAGCTTCTTACCAAACGGGGTGAGCATTACTGCAGATGTCTACTGTGAAGAACTGAACACAATGATGGAGAAGCTGGCACATCTCCAACCAGCATTGGTCAATCGCTCGTCTCCGCTGCTCCTGCACGACAATGCGCGACCTCATACTGCACAGCAGACAGTCTCCAAGTTGCAAGAACTGGAGTTGGAAGCTCTCCGTCATCCGCCATACTCACCAGACCTTGCGCCTACAGACTACTACTTTTTCTAGAATTTGGATTACTTCTTCGCGGGAAAGAAATTCAATAGCCGAGAGGCAAAATGCCTTTGAAGAATTTGTTGTCCCGTCCAGCTGATTTCTTTAAGAAGGGCATCAATAAACTGCCGCTGCGTTGGCAAAGATGCATTAATTGCATGTGTGATTACTTCGATTAATACAAATAAAAAATACATAAAGAAATTTCCTTTAATTTATTTCATACAAAACGGCAATTTCATAGGTAAAGACCTAATATTTCATTTGGGGGTTCTGCGCTACAGAAAAGGTATTACGAATTTAATAAAAGTTTTGATTAAGTGCTAAAGCACGTGGTGGCTTATGTGGAATACGATGTTATAATAAATATTATTATAAAAAAATGAGGTCTAATAAATTTGTTTGTTATTGCTGCTTTTATATTAGTAGTAGTAAGTGGGTACCTAAGTATTGAAATTTCATAAATCCAAATCAATTTAACGTAGGAATCAGTAGGTACTAAATTTAATTTAATGACTGGTTCGGTGGCGTGGTCGTTAGTGCATCCGCTTTCGACGCCGGAGTCTCAGGTTCGATTCCCGGGCGGGACAACCTTTGTGTAAGATAGATAAGTTTGTACCGAAGTCTGGATGTTTCCTATGTATAATATGTATGTATTTCCAAAAAAAAATGTATATAAGTATTTATATCAGTTTATCTAGTACTCATATCACAAGCTCTGCTTAGTTTGAGACTAGATGGCGTTGTGTGAATTGTCCTAATATATTTATTTATTTATTTAATGCCAAAAACATGAACAAAGTGTCATCGCCTTAATAAAAAACTGAGCTTAAAAGCTATTTACGATAATAGATTGCAACATATTTATATGCAAATGTAGGTAAAGATTAAAAATAAAAATACTTAACCAAAGTTTGCGTTTTAATAATAAATCTAATACAAACAACATATCAAAACGTGGTTGAATCTAAAATAAGAAAAAAATGAATGCTACATAAAACAAGAAATCTAAAACAACATCTTTTAAAATTGCTAGTTGAAGATATAATCCTGTTATTACATTCGTGTCTGGCGCTAATATCTCTCACGAATGCTAGCGGCAACAACAAGCAAACAACGAAACAACTTTAATAAAAGTAAATCGCATTACTACTAACTCGTTAAGCGATTTTATTGTGACATCGAAGTATGAACAAACAAAAGTGTTTATAATAGTGACTTCATAATCTTAAACATCTATATAAAATAATATAAAATGTAGTTTGACCATAAGAGAACTTGTCATAAAGTGTAATTTGACCATAAGAGAACTTGACAGTGCAATGACTAGACGAACTGTGATTTTGACGTATGAAATTTAACCCACCATAGCATAGTGAATAGGACCTACTTGTATTTATACCGACTAATACCAGGCCTATGTCACTCGCCTAACAACCGCAAGAAATACGTGACGTCAGCGACAACTTGAAGTTGTAATTCGGTAAGGGTTGTCTCTTGTTTGTGACACGGCATTGACGAGTTGATATTGAGGCATTAACATCATAATTATTGGTCAAATTATGCTGGTACATATTTTACTTTACTGACAACCCTAACGTTCGAATTATGTTCTCTGGAAACAAAAGAATGTGCTTTAATTAACGTCGAGTGCAAGTTCTGTATGTAAGTATACTATTCCCTATTCTGTGGTACTATTCTTTATGCTTTATACTAGCTGACTCCGAAAAACAGATTCTCAGACCTACCAAATATGTACAAAGGTTTGTATTTGGCAATAAACACTGTACAAAGTTCTATGAAGGTATTAAACTTTCTTAAACTAAAATCTATATATTTAATACGACAAGTTGTCTATCCCTGTCTAATATATAATAATACATACATTTGCATGAAATATTAAAATATTCTATTTTTTTTATATATTTGCGGATCGCCTCAGGTAGGTAGGTAGGTACGGTGTTCAGATTTTTAAGACTCTTCAGGGTATGCTGTACTAACTTCATTAAAATGTAGAATATAACATTTTTTTGGTTACAATTATTATACTGGCATTGTCTGTTGGAGGACGGCCAACAGTTCACGACCTGGTAATATTTTTCGAATTCAATTTTGGTGAGCCACAGTGTTGTATCCTACAGGCTTAATGTACACCTGGTGATCATTTAAGTGAGATACAACGGCTCTTTTAAGTAAAGTTAACAAAGTAGGTGGGCAATGAATTGAAACTAAAGATAAAAATAAAATAATAATTTTTTTTTTTGACATTCTCTAACAACAGTCGTCTAGCCCAAATTAAGCTAATATGGGCTTGTGCTACATGGGATCTAGACGATTGATAAACATACTGTATATTTCTAAATACATATCTACATATTATACATAGAAGACACCCAAACTCCGAAAACAAATATTTGTGGATGACACAAATATTTGATTCGACCCGGAATCGAACCTGGGACCTCAGGGACGGCTGTCGCATACTCATACCACTGCGCCAACGAGGCAGTTAATAAATTTGTAGTTTCGTTAAATTATAATAAGTCTTTGTATTATTTTGCATTATCACGTGTTCGAAGCCAACTTAAAAATAGTACAAAATTTAAAGTTATTAACATTTACGCCTGCTGAACTAATATTGAATAGTTAACTATCTTATTAAGAAACCTCTGCTATTTAAAATATTCTTATTCCAATGTTCTTAGATAAACGTTAAAAAAGCTCTGCAAAAGCTTAACGTCAAGTTTTAAATAATAACAAACTTACTATTCAAATACGCTAAAAAAGTTTTTATTGGATAATGAACAGTAACGTAAACAAAAGACAATATATATTATTAAAATTATATTTGTCTATCTGAAGTAATAGTGTATATACAAAGTTAGACAAAATTATTCGCATGGATAAAACTAACAACAAACTTAGTGACTGTTTAGTTTAGAGGTTAATCTATTTTGCTAAGTTTAATTTCAAATTTAATTACACTTAGACCTGGGTACGTGTCGACTAAAACACTCTATTATGAGTGTTATATTGTATATTAAAATAAACTAGTTATCCCAGCGAACTTTGTCGATACAAATTTGCATGAAATATTAAAATATTCTAGTTTTTTTTTATTTATTGGGCGTGAAGAGGCACAGTAGTAGTCTGTAGGCGCAAGGTCTGGTGAGTATGGCGGATGACGGAGAGCTTCCAACTCCAGTTCTTGCAACTTGGGGACTGTCTGCTGTGCAGTATGAGGTCGCGCATTGTCGTGCAGGAGCAGCAGAGACGAGCGATTGACCAATGCTGGTTGGAGATGTGCCAGTTTCTCCATCATTGCGTTCAGTTCTTCACAGTACACATCTGCAGTAATGCTCACCCCGTTTGGTAAGAAGCTGTGATGAATCACACCAGCGGGCGCTAAACCACCACACAGTGACCATCACTTTTCTAGGGGTAAGTTTTCGTTTAGGGTAGTGTTTGCATCAAGCCCTCGATGAAGTACCTAGGGATCGTACTTGATAGCCGATGGAACTTCGGACCACATTTCCGAAGTTTGGTCCCCAAGGTGACGCAGGCATCGGTCGCGCTTTCGCGACTGATGCCCAACCTAAAGGGACCCAACGCCTCCTGCAGGAGACTGTACCTGGGGATCGTGCGGAGTATGGCCCTATACGGGGCTCCCGTATGGGCGGATAGGTTGGCGGTCAAGGGGAACGTGACTCTGTTAAACAGACCACTTAGAACCTTGGCCGTCAGAACCGTACGGGGGTACCGCACGATCTCCGGAGAGGCTGCATGTCTCCTAGCCGGGACCCCTCCATGGGACCTGGAAGCGAGAGCCCTTGCGTCATTGTTCCAATGGCGCAAGGAGGCGCTGGAGCGGGACCACAGGCCTGCGTCTCGAGAAATCGAGGACCAGCGGTCCCAACTCCGCCAGGATCTCATGGAGTCATGGAGGGTGCGACTTGAGCAACCCAAGGGGGGTGCCATCTTCATCGCGGCGGTGAGACCGATCATGGACGATTGGCTGCAGAGGCAGCATGGTGACCTCACGTACCGTGCGACGCAGATGGTTGCCGGGCATGGATGCTTCGGTAGCTATCTGTTTCGCATGCATCGTGAGGTCACACCCCGGTGTCAACACTGCGAGGTTTCCGACGACGACACCGCACTCCACACGTTGGTGGAGTGCTCAGCGTGGGCGAGTCAGCGCCGGGACCTCGTAGTGGGTCTGGGCGTGGATACCCTCTCGCTGGGGACCATGCTTCAAGCCATGGTGTCCAGCGGGAGTAGGTGGAACGCGGCCGTGTCCTTCTGCGAGCAAGTCATGCTCGCGAAGGAGGCGGCCGGGAGGGAGAGGGAGCGTACCCTCCCCGCCGAGTTCCGTAGTCGGCGGCCAGGCCGCCCCAGACTACGCGACTACGCCCAAGACTATCGTCCTCCATGATCGGGGCCTGAGGACGGCGGGATCGCCACCCACCGTCCTTACAGAAGCAGGCTAGAAGGGTTGCGTGCTGCGGGGCCTTTGCCCCATAGCACGCAACCAGATTCACTCACTGACGCGGGATAAAACCCGACCCCAATGACGCGGGATTCTCGTCCCGACCAAACACCCGCAGAGACCACAGGGGTGGTCAAAGTCCGCCGGGCGCCACTGGACATACCCTCTGCTAGTAACCAGGGACGCCCGGCAACGGACGTTAGAGCGGCCGCGGCCTTGGGCCGCGGAATTAAAAAAAAAAAAAAAAAAAAAAAAAGGGCATTGTTTAGGTGCTGAACCAGGATCCAACCAACTTGCTGAGCGCTTGCGGTTATGAAACAGAATCCATTTTTCATTGCAAGTACAATGCGGTTCAAAATTCCTTCATTTGTGTGTCTGTTGAGCAATGTCTCGACGCGTACTTGGCGCTGGCGATCATTGAGTTCGTGGGGCACCCATTTGTCTAGCTTTTTTACCTTGCCAATTTGACGCAAATGAACCAATATTGTTTTGACGCTAACGTCGAAAGCTGCTGCTAATTCAGTCGTAGATTGTGTATCATCGGCTTCCACAATCACCTTTAATTCGTAATTGTCGACCAAAGTCCAAACGGCAATTTCATAGGTAAAGACCTATTATATACGTTCCGAAATATGCTTTAATTTCGACATGTAAGTATGTAGTAGGTAACAGATGATTCAATTCGTTTAAATAAATATAATTAGATGAAGTAAAAGTAATAGTCTTTAAGATTATAATTCACCAAGGATTGCTACATTCAGGAACACCGCTATTTGATATTCGCCCGTCAGTCTGTAAATCCATGACAGCCCATCTCCTTTCTTTTTAAGAACTAGGCTGTCCACGCAATGAGGTTACTAACTATTTTTTATCAGTCACAATTAGTGCAGTCGCTAAACGGTGGCGTTCACCTTGGCATTCATGACATTTTTTAAAGTACATACCTATGAAATGGATCTTTGTTTGATTTTTTAGAGTCTTTCATAGTTGCACCGTAGTTTCGTTTGATAGCAGACATAGATCCAGAGTATATTATGCTATTATTCTAAAAACTATGGTCACTACCAGAATGGTTTTTTTTTCAAAGTTTGTTAGCTATCTACAGTTAATTTTAAGTAAGTTATATTGTAATAACTTCTAGTTAGCTACTGTGTAAAAATCGTTAAGAACTAAAATTACTGAAGTTGTACATTAAACTAAGAAGAGCGTAGTTTAAAATTAAAATGATTTAGGCAATGTCTTTAGTTTATTTTACTAGTCGATATAAATGATTTCGGAGGAGAAGTTTGTTAATTGTAATAAACGGACGTGCAGAAGCGCAAACTCTTCGCTCTTCGCACCATTTGTCTCTGTGGTAACAAGTCCGGACTACGGAGCTCGGCCAAACCTAATTTAGAAAAACGATTCTTAAGATAAATGGCTTGTTGTATTTACTGGTGAAATATTGTTTGGATTTTATTAACCTTAATTTTTTTTTTATATGAAGTACGCAAAATTTAAGTACCCACCCACATAATGGTGTGGGCGACTCGACCTTGACGACCTAGTGATGTGCCTCTTCACGCCCAGCCTAAAGGACCCAGGGTTATACGTGCGCAGGCAGGGCGTTCCATCTTAATTTATAAACGTTAGTTTATTTCATGAACTTTATATATTTTCTTTGTATCGACATTACTGGCGTACAATATTAAATCTCGGTAGGTATATTATTTACTATTCATCTTTTTTAATCTACAGTCTACTCGTGATCTCAGGTGTAATCTGATATTATATATACTGTTTAGAATAACTGCTGCTGTCATTGGTTGGATTAGTCGATCAACTCAAATCATCTCTCCATGTTATTAAAGCTGGCTGAAGCTATTGGCAGTCATTATCAATTAAATAAATAAATAATAAATAAATATTGTTGGACATGCTCACACAACGTCATCTAGGATCATAACATACATAGAAAACACGCAAACTCTGAAACAAACTTTACGAAAATTACTACATTAGATTGTTGATTATAAAAGCTTTCATCATGTAAAACCTATTCTAGTTGAACCTATGTGTACTACAAGTACCTACAAAATAATGAGCATAATGTCTTTTGAAATAAGTTCTACCTTTGATTTATTATTCTGATTGATGTTAATTTTCGTTTCAGTTTACACCGAATTCGATTCAGTCTGCCGTCTGTCTAATTAGGTAAGTACTTTTCATTTAATTAATGATGCACATAGCTAAGTACTGAATGCGATATTCTGTCATTCGTCACATATATTTAGGCACAAGATTTTGTCGTGTTCATAATATTAATTTTTTTTTAAAGTTAGTATACCTTATACTTTAGACATTAATAAGATAAGATATTTATTTTTTTCCATAAAACAATCATACATGAAAAGGTAATACAATAAGGCTTTGGGAGATTGTTTTTCAAGCAAGGTGATATGGCTAACCAGCTCTTCCAGTGGGCAGAAGAAGAGAAACAATCAAACAAAAAGGTAATACAGAAAAACATTCTTACTACAAATAGTTGTTAGCGAAATCTAGGAAGATACGATGCATTTTGCCTACTCCTACTTCTGAAATTGTTATCGGCACGTTACTTTTCACAATAGGTACTATCAAAGATGAAATGGCCCGTTAAACTTGTATAGTACTGGAAAGCTAATATTTCACATAAACGTACTTCTATGGCGCAGAATAGCTCACATAAAACTGTTACTGCGTAATATTGAGTAGTAAAACTTCCCGTGCGTTCATATAAATGATAATATTCCTAGAAATTTTCATAGCGTTACCATTGTTGAGGTAAAGCATGATCTCTACGATACCACTATTAATAATCAGCGAAACGGTTTTTCCTGACTAAACCCGTGACCTACCTACATCATAACGTAGTATAAAAAGTCGCTGCCGTTCTCTGCGTATGCTTAGATCTTTAAAACTACGCAACGGAGCACTGTGTATAGATCATAGATAAGGATCGTCGGTATTCTTTTTAATTATGGCCCAGGAGCCTCACCTGCACGATACATCTGCTGACAGGGACAATGCTCTTGCCAGAACACTCAAAGTGCCTGGAAACGACAATTAAATAGGCTCGCCCTCTATGATGGCAAAAAAATATAAAAAAATCAACAGCCAACAAACACCAAAAGGTCAATGAAAATAATAATGTAAATTGTCATCAATATAGGCTATTAAAATGCTGGTCTTGCATTGTTAACAGGAAAATACATTTTTCATCACATGAATTATCTCTTGTTGAAATCTACAGAAAAACTAAACATGTAAAAGATTTTTTTTTTTTTTTTTTTTTTTTTTTATATTTGGTTCGCCAAATTGACGCCGCCCGCCTGGTGGTAAGTCGTGACGACGTCTAGCGATTGTGGGCCACTCTCACAGCACACATTACTATTGAGAGTGGCCCTCAACTTGACGACCTACTGATGTGCCTCTTCACGCTCCGCTTAAAGAACCCAGGATTATATGTGGGAGGAAACACGTGCACAGGCAGGGCGTTCCAGGCCACTATCGTTCGGCAGAGAAACGAACGTTTAAAACGTTCGGTTTTAAAATTAAAAAAGTGACATTATAAAAGTATAAAAAGTTGGATTCAATAAAAGTTGTAGCAAAGGATTTGACTCAGGTAGAGATATTTCCATCTAGGGAATACCAGAATAAACAAAAAGTGGATAATTGGATTTTTATGTTGAATTCCTAACAGACATCGTGCAGTTTAGAGCTAGTAATATTTTAAAAATATTACTATGCAGTTGCATACTAGAGCCCTCATAAGTTTATGAGGGCTCTAGTTCGCGAGGCCTAAGCTGAGCTTTGCATATGTGTGAGTGATCACGAAAAGTAGAGTAAAAAAAGCTGTGTGTACAACACGTCATGTGTGTTGAAAACACGAATGCAAAGCTCAGCTTACGCCTCGCGAACTATGCCAAATATGTATTTCAAAACTAGTAATTTGTAAAAAAAAGAATGGCACTACTTCCACAACTACGACTTCGTTCCATCGTGGCACTTAGCGACGCAGGAGTTGCAGTGGACAAACGGGAGGAATAGTTAGGAAGGTAGTGGGAAGTTCGAACCGGAACTCTAGTCATAATACCATAAAATACCACAATATTTTTTGCGTAACGTAACGTAACTTTTGCGTAACGTAATGCTCATAGCGCGAGTCCGCACGGATTAATTTAAAACTAGCGTTATGTGAACTTGTGAGGAAATGTCTCATCATGTTAGGAGATTAATGTAACATTTTCTCTCTAATACTTAACTGCTTTACAGAAGTGATGTTGTTCCAGTTGTTAAAATATTTATGAGAGGACCCTTTTCACGTGGCTTTCTGTTCCGTATATTAAATGAACGGAATTTACTGCTCTGATCTTTTAATGTGATTGAATATATTAGACCGAAGCGGATTTCAGCTCATCATTGTCTTCAGTGTTAATCCTGGTTGCATCCCAAGCCTTTCATCGTTGCCTTTATTAATTTACTACTACGCAGAAAATATCGAAGTTCAGGTGCATCGCAGTAAGAATGGAAATCTGACCCCAACTGGGTTGGGATAAGACTCTGTGGATGATGATCTAGAATCGTTTTCTTTATTATTTGTTAGGTCATGTCATTCCACAATACCCTTGCAAGATTACTAAACTACTTTATCTCAGTCGTTACTCTTGACAGAGCGGCCGTGGTCAACGAGACGGCGACGTGTCCAAATAGGTTTAGTATGCTTTACCAAGCTCGAGAGATGTTGTGTTATGCATTGTGGCGAAATTCTGTGCACGATACTGGCAACATTTTTCTCCAGTACCTAACTACATTGCCAGAGCATCGGTTTATTTCTTTTCTATATGAGTGTTCACATTATCCGGATATTAGTAAGAAGTAATGATATTTCATCATTCATCAAAATATCGTTTCCACTGTGTTATCAATATTCAAATTCCCAATGGCTTGGTATCTTGCAGTCTGAAATCTAGAACATTCAATGGATAGAATGCAAAATATGGCGCGTGTTCAATTGTGTCCGACACTTTTGGTTTTGTTATGCAACACACAACCACACCGAATGAAAAACGATTTGTGGAGATACAAAAAGCAACTCGGAGCAGTAGCCCACAACATGGTGTTCTTTAAACAATATCAGCTGTTTAAAACCAAACTTGCAAATGCTTAAAGTATTGTCCGTACCTCGAAGCAAAACGGAAAACGTGAACATCCAAGCAAGTTACGAAGTTGCACGGCTACCTGCGCATAGAGCAACCGCCGACGGTGGCTGAATTACCACTAATTAGTTAGGTATTTCACGCGAAAACTTCAATTAATTGCGTCAGAGCTGCCAGCGGCGGCGGTGTCTGGTTGGCTTTTTTGTCGAAAAGAAAATGGTATAAATATCGTTAGGAAATCGAGTTAAAGTTTTTCTGCTTGTCTTGTTGACCGCAAAAATAAGTTGGTTTACAATTTTATTGAAAAGTACTTTGAATTACGAAAGTACCTACCTACAACATTTTAAAATGATAATATTTTAACTTTTGCAATTATCAATGCGTTTCATCGCGAAGAACAGCTAATTAACATCTTCAAACGTTTAACCTGTAGTATAGTTTATTTAAACTACTTTATTTATTTATTTATTTTATAAATAAATAAATAAATAAATAAAATAAAATAAAATACTTAAATGTATTTATTCTGGTACATTTACCTAAATAACTAATACCCAATGATCAGTGTCTTAAAATCTAATAATAAAATAAGATTAAAATTTCTACTGGGATGTAAAACAACACCATAGTAAGAAACTCCTTTATGAAAAGTTGAATGTAAAAGGATCTCATCTAAATTATCACAAGCTATTACGTCATAATAATGCATTTGAGAACAAATTTGACACAACACTAGTTTGCGACTAACTTTTAAATATCATTAGGACCGAGCAATAGGGTACAAGCGTAGTATTTCGCAGAATCGCCCTCGATCAAACTCCGGGCGCCCACTCTCGCGAGGGTATATTCCGTGCCTGTTATTCAATTTGAACGCGAATCAGTTCCGCCAATCCGATTATCTTTCACGTCGAGATTTATATACTCACGATGAGATGAGAGCTTTTTCCGTGGTTTTCTTCTTGAATATTGTAAGTACTCACATGCAAATATTTCTTCTAACTCTTCACGTACAAGTTCAATTAGTTTGGTGTTTAGAAGATTCGATATTCTACTATTTTCTCTCTTATATGTTTTTATTATACTAAAACAGCTGTAGTAATTATGAATTTTGTAGTAAACAAAATTGATTGAAAAATCTTGTACAATGTTGATGTTGTAAAGAATGTCCGTAAAGAATAAAATACAACTGCTATTAGCACTATTAGTCTTACTTTATTGGCTCATTCTACTACAGTTAGTAAGTTCGTGAGAAAGCAACTAGTACTTTTCTATAATGGGAATAGTGCCAAGTGGCACGTGTACAGAGCAGACTCAGAGAGCAAGAGGACCTCTCGGCTCAGTAAACATTTGCCCAATAATTGCGAGTTACGCTACAGGAATAAATATGAACTCATCCAATCGGGAACGCTGTGCATTCCTTCAATTCAAAGTATTTCTTTATTGGACCAAAGTCATGGAGCTTATTGTTTTATTAACGAATAACTTGGCAGATTCTTTGGTTGCTTCGTAGAATTATATACTTGAATATATGTTTATGTTCAAGCCTTATAAAAAAAATTCGTACTTTCATAGATTACTTACACAAGATATATACTAGGTGATTATTGAAGTGATTTACCCATACGTCATAGGGAACTAATAGCTATACAAACATAAACCTTATAGCAATACAAAAATATACTCATAGGAACACTTTAAAGCAAAGCTTATTGAAATCATTTTTAAATTGTAAATTTTTTCTTCGCGCCCAAATACTCAACACAGTGAATTGGTCGTCTTATTGATTTGTCTTCAATCCTATGAATTACCAACATTATATACCCTTACTACAAACTAGTACAAATAAATTTCAAGTACTGCAAGTGAAACTTGCTTCATCACAACAAATAAACAAGTTCTCAAATTATTTGTTAACTTCAGAGACAAGTAGGTACTGCACAGTTTTAATTGAAACAAAACAACACAAGTATGAAGCGTACTTGACCTGCCACTGCGAAGTTAATTTACAAGTTGTATTGTTTGTGAAACAGAAAATCTACGGCTCTTTTTAACCACACAACTCAAAAGCCAGTCATAATATCGCGTAACAATAGTATCTACTTAAAAAGGAGTTAAACCAGTGGCCACGGTGGATTATTAGCGGAGGATTAAACGTAACACATCAAAGCTCCCGGGTTCGATATGGGGGCCTCGACAAATGTTCGTCCAATCAATGTGTAACTATATATAATAAGTGCTTTATTCGAAAGAATTCTTTTATTAATATACACATGAAAGAAAATTAACATTAGAAGAAAATACTATTTATAACTACTAAAAAGTACAATACACACTAAAATCTACACTATTTTATTTTTATAAGTATAATAATATTTTAAATAAATATTTAGGACATAACTAACTGATAAACATACCTATATATTTTTAAATAAAAAGGTACATTATATACATAGAAAACACCCAAACTCTCGAAACAAACATTTAATTTTGTAGAAGATACAAATATTAGATTCGACCCGGGGATTGAACTCGAGTAAAAGTAGGTACCTCCTTGTACAAGCTAGCTTAATGTGAGACAAAACACCGTTCATTACCAAAAGCACCGAATTCACAATCATGTTGGCTTTAGGAGTCAATTAAAGTTTTCAGCTGAATTTGAGAATTAGTTTTGTAATTGTCAGCGGTTCAGTCTGCAGGTAAAATACTTGAACCATTTGCAGACATGTATAATAGACAGTTTTATTTAAATCTAAGACCACGGCCTACATACGTAATGTTTTCGTTGGTATCCATAATATTTTCTAAGATATAATATAGTTAGGAAATAAAACCTTTTTAGATAAACTGTCCTTTATGGAAATTGACTGCTTCAGTGGCGTGGTCGGTAGTGCATCGGCTTTCGGCTGCGGAGTCTCGGGTTCGATTCCCGGGTCGAATCCAATATTTGTGTAATCCACAAATGTTTGTATATATATATATATATATATATATATATATATATATATATATATATATATATATATATATATATATATATATATATATATATATATATATATATATATATGTATATATATATATACAAAAATCATGAACATCGGTTGTTGGCATATTTTTGGTCAATAACTTTTTTTGAGGGTCCTAAATCAAAATTCCGTCTAGAACAAAACCTGCTCCAGAGAATGCTTGATTTTTGAGTGAAAAAATCATGAAAATCGGTTGGGTAGTTTGTTGAGAAACAATTTCACATCGAGTTGCATTTGAGTCACGTGATAAGGAGCTCCGCTCGCTACGCTCGCTTCGCTCAATAATATGTATATATATATAATAGAGGAACTCGGTTTAAGAACCTATTGTATCCTTAGATTCTTTTGGTTTTCAATATGAAGTATTCATACGTAAATAACGGTGACCTCATATCAATTACAATCTAGACCTTAAGGCTAATAAGTAATTTAACTTTAACTTAATTTGCTAAAAACTTACAAAGTTAAGAATGTATTCATTGGCACTTTTCTTATTGTCTCTATTGTAATGCAAAGACACTTTCTTGCGTTCTTATAACCTCTTATAATATCCTTAGACATCATTTATCTACACATCATTTATCTTTTCTCTGCACTAGTAAAGTCTTACAGTAAAGATGACGAATAAATATTGGCAGAGAGACCTATAAATAAAAGATTTTCTTACGATCTGTAAATTGGCAAATGGAAATAAACCCCTATTATGTACATTGTTTATTTTGCGGCGTTACCCGGGATTCAGCGAACAATGATAGCTTATTTGCCAATTTGCATTGTTAATGTTCGTTGTATTAATTGTTTTGTTCAATAACATGAACGTACCGTCAAAAGTACCTAAATGTTCATTATTTGGCTAATCAGAACCAATTAACATAATTTGCATATTATTATCATAATCATTGGTTATATAGGAAAGGACGGGATTTTAAATAATAGGTACCAAAATAACCCACTTTATAGAATGTGCAGTCAATACTGTTTGTTCTCAACGGTACATTTTTTTTTGAAAATTCTGCAAGCTTTAGGACACGTCTCGAGCGTCTTGAGTAAATCCTTAACCCATTACAGACTGAGTTTTTATGACATGTCAGATTTTTTTTCTCTTAGTATGTTTAAGAATAGGGCCTAAATAACATTATTTATGCATCTAAAAATTGATCTGAGGCTTAGTTCACACAGAAGATGGTACCATATGGTACCGCTAGTCTCGGTAACGTAGACATATTCAAATTATAACTTTGACCTTTAAATTAGTAAATTAGTAGGTATATTCATAAGGATGAAAATTAAATACACAGTATTAAGTACATATATAATGTATCTGTTATTTATTATATTGAAAATAGCAATGAACGCCTGTGTACCCGAGGGGGTAAGTAGAGGTTCATCTTGCTTGAAGCTTTGTCGGTTCTACGTACTCGTAATATTGGCGAACCTGTTACCGCTATCGGGCACTAACATGTCCTGGCATTCTTGTGTCCTCGTGATTGAGAAACAAAAATCATTCCCGAATCCATGTCTAAACTCTAAAGACTGCTTACATTTTGTTAATTTTACTAAACACTTAAAAGCAAGTGGAACACGTATGAACTCGCACTTACCTCCAATCAAACTGTAAACATTAACCCAACCTAAAATACGAGTATAACGGAGATTCTTACGGTTGTCATTATAAGAAAAGTATCGATTCTCAACATTAAGTAAGAATACCGTATACTTACCGGGACAAGTATTAATAGCCACGATTATCCATAAACATGCGTTTACAGTTACCTACTGGAGCTAACGATGCTCGATGGGGCGGATGTACAAATTCACTGGGGTTTTTGCCCACCTCTTCTAATGAAGCTAGATATATAATAGGTCGTCAACCTAAGTGTAACTAGTAGACGGTACAAAGACATCATTATTACTTATTAATTTCAGTAAGATGGTTCTACGCTGTTGAGCAAAACTTGTATCTTTTTATTATTGAAATCTGGGAAGATTATTATCATAGATAAGCCTTTTGCATAATTACTTACAGAAAAGGCTCTTACTTTAACTTGCTTAGGTACCTTTCTGATTTCCGATGACTACTCTCCAGTAGTGCATTATCGCGGCATTACAGCACACGCAGAGGCCACATAGGTGGCCAAGGTCCGCCGGGCGCCACGCAAAATTATTTTAGGCAATGGACGTAAGGGCGCCCGCGGCCTTGGGCTGCGGAAATAAAAAAACGGCATTTCAGCAGAACTTTGCAATTTAATTTGACACAAACAGTTAATGAAGGTACCTACTCATGATAATGTTGATAATTAGTTAGTGCGAGTAATTACTTGGTGCGAGGACAGATTAATCAATAAAGGATGATTAATGAAAACCATCTCACGATCCCAATCGGTTGATGGATTTGCGCACATGGTTCTGCATAATTTGCTGAGTGCCACCTGTTCCTTGTATGGTTTAGCTCACTGCAATAAACCAGTACAATTGCTTAGAAAAACGATTCCTAGTTTCACATCGAGCACGTTGATTTGAATTGGAAGAGAAAGATAGTATCAAATACCTAAATAAATCTTTCAGTTAATATTATTATAAATGGAAACTTCGATAGCTAGGTATAAAATGTATCGTCTCGGTATGTTTGTTGAACGTTTCTTCTGGAAAGGTTGTAACACGGAAGTCAACTTCAGCCACCAGCTGGATCGTCGGAGAGGCTTATGAGACTACTCTGCTTATCCCAGGGCGCCAGTTCATAAATGAACGGTGTGGGCGATGTCAGGAAATTTTAATAAGGCAACAAAAAAGAGGGTTTACAGAGTATAATTGTACTAACCTTAAAAATAGTTATACAATATTTAATTTAGATATTTAGGTTATTTAGATTAGACAAGAAAATTAGGTAGGTATAGACCAGCATATTACTTAAATTACTGAGAGAGATACACTTATTACAATCTTGAATTTTGAATTTAACAGATGACTCTTGAGAGGTTCAAATAGGTATGCTTAAATAAATGGGGAGCTGCCGAAGACAACGCCTTCCAGTTTACGCAATTTAATAAAAGTACTTAGCTCAGTGAAGGTCTGCGAAGTCAACTGACGGTGGCAGTTTGACCTTCAAACTGCTGTCTTGTGGGCCCAAGGTTATTTCGTATATCCACGACGTAAACTCTGCATCTTCCAATTGCGAGTCTTTATAATTGTCCAACGACTCCAACAATCCTCAGGATCCCGGCGCCAAGATTTTAGGGATATAACAAGATGGTGACACGCCCTTAGCTGCCTAAAACAAAAGAATAACCTCCCTTCTGCCATCACGCTATCCAAATTTGATAGAGATGGACAATTACTGAATCTTGCACTTCCAACAAGTAACAGATCACGGTAAAAAGACTCTTCACTCGTGGATTTACTTCGTATAAAACAATAATATATATGCCAAAAGTTCAATAAGACTGTTGTATGAAGCGTAGAGATGAAGAGAGGAATCAAGAGATATCAGAGCGTAAAGAGAGACCCGCTATTCTGCGCCTTCCCTTTATATTAACTCGCGAGCCTATCTAGAACTTTCTATTAACCAAAAACCCGTTCAAAACCATTTTACAAGGAACTACTTTTTTACTAGCCGGAACCATAGTATTGTATTCTCTTTGGCCGGAACTCAACGACAGATCAACAAATTGCATTACCAAAGACAGATATCTTTTTTCTTTAGAAAATGTCTGATATGGCTAGCTAGTACTTTAGCTAAGTTCTCACTAAATCCGATAGAGGACGCTGTACAACGCCTATAATGCCGTATATTGTGTACGAACTCCACACTTGTCTAAAGTTGACAGTTGTTTAGCTAGTGACACTAATGACACTATTCTATCATAACAATATTGTTTTCATTTTGGGAGTGTAATGAAATAACGATGTTACAAGGTAATAGCCACCTTTAAGACCATATTAGAAATTTACATAAAAACTAGCAATATTTTTTTTAAGAATACTCATCACTACCACTACATATTATAAAACAAAGTCGCTTCCGTCCGTATGCATGCTTAGATCTTTAAAACTGCGCAACGGATTTTGATGCGGTTTTCACCAAAGAATAGAGTGGTTCACGAGGAAGGTTTTTTTTTGCCAGTGACTTTATTAATCCCACCTTATAGAGGGTGAGCCTCTTACCGCTAACTGGGAACTTTTATGATTGCCAAAACTACTATTCGACCGATGTACCTCCCACTCACAGGTGAGGTTGACTTGACACCCTTAAATGTTAGTGGGACTATGCACAAAACAATTAAAGTTATCCAAAATCGTCTGAATCGTCGATAGATAGGATGTTAATTACTTGTCGCGTTGACAGAAGGTACGAGATTTCAATCAGTTGTAAAGTGATCCTCCTCGAATCGGATCTAAAATGAGTTTAAGGATTGTTCTAACCCCAAGATATCTTCGAAATTAGTTTCTGAATCAGTCTATTTCAATGTGTGAAATAGTTGAAGGAATTCTTGTTCAAAAGTAGGTACGTCGTGTGTCCATACAGAAACTTCTTGGGACTCGGCGGTTAAAGTGTAGGTGTTGATAAGAAATATACATTTAATTTTGTAAACTTGCTATTTCATTTAAGGTGTACATAGGTACCCACCTATATAAATTTGGAAACCTAACAATACCGGGTGTTACGTAAGGGTTATATCAACCCGAAGCCAGCCCCATCAGCTGGTCGACCAGAACCCGTTTCGATATGTGGCGACCGCTGGAGAAGAAAAAAAAAGTTCATAAAAAAAACATTATTACCGAATAAAATACACACTTGTTTAAACAACACTACCTAAAATCAGCTGCTTCGGCCATCGACATCAAATAGGTACAAATAATGCACGCCTGTGAAAAGCCTTCCGTCTTACTCCTGGTAGGAACATTTTGTCTCTGTTTCGCATCAAGCGATGCCACACGAACACGAAGCGCTCGGTCGAGTCACGAAGTTTCCTAGAATTTTATTTAAAATCATTTAGCAAGGTCACAGGTCAGTTCAGTTGCATTCTTTGCTTTGTGCAGTGAGGTAGCTAAATAATTGCTTAGTGTGTTAATTTGTGAGTTGTGTGTGATAGTGATTGTGTTGTGTAGTAATGGCTCTGAGTAACGAAGAGTATTACGAGATGATGCTTTGTGTAGTAGCATCAGAAGGCAATTTGAGCGCTGCCCGGGAGTTGTACCGTGAGCGTTGATACCTAAAAATACTGTGTACGCAGTCAAGTCGAAGCCGCATTTAGCACTGTTACACAAGAAATTAACCTTTCCTGTAAACAAGTAAGATTTTTCTAAAATTGGAGACAGAGATTCTACAATCACTTGCAAGTGGTGCACCTGTCGAACCACGGACGAGGATCTGGGGAAACATAACTATGTGTTGGTCAAAATTTTATTTACATAAACAAAAATAATCCTTTAAGGATGCCCACACCGCCGCGACGCCCGCGCCACTGCCAAGGGCATTGTACATACGTACCACGGGCTCATTGTCTAGTTGTACTCGTAGCTAAGTCAAGCCGTAGCGTTGGGACACGTTTGTTTTGATTTGAAATATCTTTTTAATTTTTTTGATGAACTTTTTTTTTCTTTGGCGGTCGCCATATATCGAAACGGTCGACGTTATGGTCGACCAGCTGATGGGGCTGCTTCGGGTTGATATAACCCTTTCGTAACATCCTGTATATGCACTGCACTCCATGGCGCTCTATGAAAACCAGCGTTGTTTTAGTTTTACAATAGCATTAAGCTAAGAGAGGGCCTAATTTGTGCATTGGCACACTTGATGGCTTTACCGGCGCTGGCGTATGGGTGCCCAATTCCCACTATTTTATATTATATCTTTCGTTTTGTGTTTGCCTCTTTTTTGTTTTGTGCGGAATTGTGTACCTACCTAGTATCTATTGTATTGTGTCATTCTGTGTACCAATTAAATGTTTTTTCTTTCTTTCTTTCATTTATCATAATACAGACTTGTGATCCGTACAATACGGTTAGCTACTTCGAATACCAATACATAAAACTTTGGGCTAAACTACTTATCCGTTTTCCTCGATCCTCCACTCGACGATCTACTGAAGATTATCTGTTATTAGTATCACGAGTTACATTTGTAGAAGTAGATACCATAAGGTTTAATAAATTATACTCTGAAAAGGTAGCAAAATAAAGCAAACCTTTTAGTTTCATCTAATAGTTTGTGAGTTTTGCTCAATATTTATCCCAACACCACTTCAAACTTTTTGTTACAAGCCAATTCTCTATAATTTAAGTTTCATGTTCTAATAAAACAGCAATGTCTTCGTGAAACGTCTGTATTAGGTTTCCTTGGGTAAACACTTAATTCACTTCAACTTTGTAGGTAGTTAAATAACTCGTCGTGGAATTTCTCGGGGTAAGCCGTAGCAGTAGTAGGTAGGCTTCATATCTGCATTGAGCGTTATTTTATGAAAAGCTGTCTGTATATATATATATGTTGTCTTTAAAAATCCAAGTTATCCAAGAGCTGGCCGGCTGGCTGGCTGGCTGAGCTACTGCCTGAACATTAAATAAATCAATCATACTATTAATTATTGTGATAAAGGAATTCTGGCTGTCACACAAAATTGATTTATAGACATTTGTATAAGTTACTTAAGTTTCTCAGTTCTAAGAGGGATGGGGGATACATTGCATCTACCGCAGTCACATTTAGTGTGGATTTAGTGAAACAAATTCTAAGTTTTCAGGTGTTATTGAGCAACCTAGTGAAGGCATGTCTTAACCGCCGGGCGCCACTGGAAATACGTTCTGCTTGTAACCAGAGACGCCCGGCAACAGACGTTAGAGGAACCGCGGAACAAAAAAAAAGGTATGTTTTAAATCTATGAATAATATTCTATACTATACATGATTATGTATTAAAAATATACACTACAAAATATCGTTTAAAAAATCCTCCGCGTCATTGCTGACTGGGAAGGTTCCCAGAATGCTGGCTGTGTCGCCACGTTGGATGGCGATACTTATTCTTTGGGCCAGAAAATAGCCAACCTTCTGGTTAATTTTACTTATGAACCGAAGATATTAGTTGTCCTTATAATTTTGTAACTACCTAGGTACGAGTGTACCTACACGTGCAAAATTGCTGTCTGGGTAGTTGCTTTTGGTTTTTGAAGGTGATAATATTTTCCTATTCTCACAGATGTTAAAGAAAATTTCACACACCACAAAGTTATATGCAAAAATTTTCACAACATCGTAAATTAATATTAATGTCAGAGGAGAAGATTGTCACTTTGTTCGATGATATTTTCTGTTATAAAATATTTCACTTCATAACAAATTTTCTGAAAACTAAACTGAAAGTTTACTCGTACTCTTAAAGATTAGAAGAATTGACATTTTTTATGTGAACGGTGGACTTAAAATAAGCTTAAAGCGTTTATAGGAAGACTTTAAATAAGTAATTATTTGAATCAATGGGATGCTTTGGGTTTATTTAACAAAACCTCTTCCACCTGACTGCCACATTAAGTACAACTTTTATGATAACCGTCAATCCTTAGTTAAAAACCTACGATCAAATTCTAAAAAGGATTTATACGTTGGACTGCATTTATATTGTTATCCTAATCAAAAGCGGTCCGAGTTGGTGCACACAATAAATTATTGTGAGTCTATTTCAAGAGATTTTCATTCACATTGTCGTAGCGGTAGAGCATTATGCTCACGTTGGAGCTAAGGCACGTTCTCGCTACACCATTAGTGGCAACAGGCTAAGTGTGCCAAGGCTTACTTAACCAGTGCACAATGCAAACAAAACAGGATATTTTTATACTTTCTGTGTCCTATAAAAAATGCATGATTGCTAATTGAGCATGACATGAACGCAGACATTTTAATTAAGCTACATCGGTCGTGGCTATTGGCGTCTTAAGTTCGGATCGGAGATAGAATGGCTATTGATTGCCTAGTACTAACATAGCCCGGTTACGGCAATAGGCTTGCCACCTAAAACGTGCGACCAAAACAACTACTGGCAAAATGTGGAGTATTTTATTTATATATTACGCGGGCGACACCGTGGGAATCAGCTGGTTATTTTTAGCAGTCTTACTTTTGCATTTTTATTTATCAACAAGCTGTCCCGGCGAACTTCGTACCGCATTAATTTTTTAATATTCCGCATAACTTTTTTTTTCTTCCATAAGATCCTTCTCCTGATAATTACAAACACAACAAAAAAAGAATAAGCGAAATCGGTCCAGCCGTTCACGCGTGATGGCGTGACCAAGGGAAATAGATAATAATATAGAGATATAGAGATATGCAAAATGGCGTCTGACAAGGATAACAAATTCCCCACTTAAATAAATAGCCCATTCCAACGAACAAATTGATTTTTCAAACGCCCATGTTTACGTAAAAAAATTATTTGTGAATATCTTTTTACGCTTTAAAAAGCATAATTATTTAGAGAACGGAAAAAGCATAATTTACAAAAACATGAACGGAATAAGGGACCGCGTTCTTGTTTTTTTGATAATATAATGGAATATAAAAATAAAAAGACTTTACCCTTTATGTTCACCCTGGGGCGTAGGTATCCGGGACGCCAGGCAATGGACGTTGGGACGGAAACAATCCTTTATTTTCTTTCTTTTTACTGTCAATATGTATAGTATGTATTTTACAAAATATTCTATAGGTTAGCCGAGTTTTGTCCGTGTAAAAGATCTTGAATTAACAATTACTTTTTTTTTAATTTTGGATGAACTGGCTTAGTCTATTTTCTTACACAAACTGACTTGATCTAATTTAATCATAACACAGTAAACAGAGGAAATCATTTCTGATAACACAATTTGTATTAACTAAGCTTATTTTGCTGTTCTAATTATCCCCTGAATATTCATCGGATGAAATCACTTGACCCAAAAAATGTTAGATGTATTGTTTGTGTACTTTTTTTAGGGTGGGTGGGAAATAATGAATATTTTTGCGAGTAATGATGATGGGCGCTTGTACATAATGAATATCCTTCTCTGGGTGGACTTCCCCTCACAAAAGAGCATATTTAATAGTTAAACTCATTAATAATTCAGGCCTTGTTATTTATGATATTAGACTTTTTTGAAAAATCGTGACGAAATTTTTTGGATATCATCTATGATGACGTTATTAATATAATAGTAGTTTAACACGAGTAGATTTTAAAGAAACGAGCCATGGCGAGTATCTTTAAGAAACACAAGCTTGAAGAAGTTATCGACAATATGGCGAGACGGTATGGTTGACATAGGTACTTTAACCTATTATTGCTAGTAGACTGTACTAAAACGATAAAAAAGTTACTTTATGATACTGATTTCCATTTTTTTTTTATTTTAATTTTTTTTGCTTTATATGTCAACTTTTGAAATCATAATTCTAATTATGCGAAATGAGAGTAGATAAATTCTTTAATAATTGCCCAAAATGCAGAGATTGTTACATTAAACTGGCTTATTAAATTTACTGTATTAAAGTTAATGAAGAGTGGTTATAGATTTTCTATTTTGTATAGTGCCCGTAACAGCAATAGGCTTGAGTGGGTATTATGTGGAACCAACAAAATTACCGTTAAAATGTGGTTGTATAATTTACCTCTGCCAAGTTCCTCAAAGTAATTATACGTATGAAAGTATTCTTAAACTAGTGGTTCTGTGAACCGTAGACTTCGGGAGCTTTGTTTAGAAAATTTATTTTTCAATTTTCTTTATTACTCTTTCATTTTTTATAGAATCCAAAAAAAATCATTCACATGTTATTCATTGTAAGCAAGGAGTGTGTGTGTAACGTTTCATGAAAATCGGTTGATAAATACGGCCGCAAACATGATCTGACAGAACCCGTATATGTAGAGATGTAGAGGTAGGTACAGACGAAAGAAATTGAGAAATTCTCCCCAGTCTGCAAGTTTGCAGACTGGGGAGAATTTCTCCATTTTAATATAAATTAATTAAAATAATTTATCTTTATTAAATAAAATAATTGCTCCATTTTAACTAAAATGGAGCAATTATTACCTGGAATAATTATTACAGAACATATGACACAAGTTTGTCACAAACATACGTTTGAGACGTCTGAAAAGTTAAAACTCCCAACAACAGTTCGCAATGCGCATTTAGCAAATTTACTTACTGACACATCACAGACCTAGTACCTTCTGAGCGTTTTTTATGCGTGGAAGACTCCGAAAGTATATCATCATTCTCATATTTAAAAGTGGAAAATTAATTAAAAGCAATTTGCATTACAATTAATTGCAAACAAGAGTTATTGAGTATTGAGCGCATGAATCGTGCTTAGAATCTTCTAAAAAATCCTAAATGCAGATTTCTGATTTGATTTAATTATAAAATTGTTAAATTTATGGTATTGTTGGAAGGTAAATTACTGGTAAATAAGAACGATATTGTCTACCTTTATATTTGTAAAACAGACGTTCACAAGATAACTAGGGGCCCTCCGACATGGGTGAACAAAGTAATATTATACGAGTATCTTCTTTTTTTCGCGAGCGAATTTTAGCTCGAAGAATTTTAGATCATGCCATAATACTTTGCTCGTAAAATTGAGTGTCGGTAGAAGCAGGAAGGTCGCGAGTATATCAGGCCTCATGCAAATGCAGCAATAACATATCTGGAAGGTCCCTACTACGAGTATGTTACCTGCTTACTGTTAGGACATGATAAGTGTTTTACTCGTTTTATATCTTTATTCGCCATAAGATTTTGGGTCACGTACGCTTTCAGTGATATTACACATTGTTTTTCAAACATACCTACCTCGTTCGGTGGTTTGCAGAATGCCGAGTGTACCACCAAATAGATTAACAGACACATCACTTCTTTACTTTGATTCTAATCTAAACTAGTCAAACACACACGATACGTCTTTATACCCGAAAGGATAAACAGAGGCGCTTATTACTTCCTCGTTTTGCCAATTCAAAGTAAAGTCTTTGCCTAACCCAATGGGAAAGAGGCATGACTGTATTGTAGGTATGTTTCGCCAGTCACTTCGTAAAACCCACTTAAAAGTGGCGAGCCTTTTCCGGAGACTGCATATTTTTGCCAGAGTCTCGTATGTTTGTCATGGTCCTCCTCCTCACCTGGTGAGGTTGACTTGGGCCCTGGAAATGTTGGTAGTGCACTGACTTAGTCCCTTCTAATCTATTGCTAAGTATTTTAATTTATCAAGCAGTCAAATAATTGGGTCTATGGCATTTTGATCTACCCATCATTCGTTCACTTATTCTGTGTACCCTTTAAAGATGAATGTGATTTATTATTCCATTTTAGATTTATTGATTCATTCCGGCGCATTTCGTAATCATGAAATCGATACAAGTTATTTCAACGGCCGAATTGATTGAATCTCATTAATAAGGGCTACGTAGATTAAATCGTTAATTTCGAAATTAATGGACGTTATATTTTGTAAAAATAATTTGGTGAATCAACATTTCCCTTCTTAATTGTATTTTATCTCCACTGAAACATCAATCGTGTTGTACGAACATAATCAATTACAATACATACAGTATACAAATAACTATGTATATATATAGATACTTTACGGACCGAGAGGCAACAAAATTGTGTAATCTATTTTATCGAAATCCATAGAGTTACGATCATCACAAGGACAGACAATCTAATATTACAAAATACGCTTGAGTCTTTTAATTAAGGTGGGTGAGTACTCATACCTATACGTAGTAACGTGAGCGTCCGCGTCATACCAGGGGTTTGAAATACCCCATCAATTTCTACTTGACAGGGGCTTGTTTGAGGTAGCTTCGTTAGGGCAGGGGTTATGCGAAAAGTGCTAAGTAGGTTGTGCCTAGTCGTATGATGAGTGGTATTGGACCGCACAACTTTTATAATGGGTAGGTACCTACTCTAAAATCTATACTGGGATGGATGACAGTTATTCAGTGATCATGGCGCTTGTAACAGCGCCGAAATTTTGACTTGAAAGATGTCAATCTTTCACTTTTCGGCACTTCGACCCGGATGCACGGTAAAACTCGAAAGAGTTTTACCGTGCATCATATTGTTAAGAAAAAAAAATATATAATAAATATAATAATATTTTTTTTCTTGTAAGCTTCATATAAATAAAAATATAGAAAACTCACAAACGAAATACATATTATGGTAAATGTCCCGTCTATCAATTTAAAATTGATAACTTTTACATTTATTTTTCAGACTACTGTTTAATTTTAAACCAGAATAAATAAATAAATATGTTAGGACAATTTACACAACGCCACCTAGTCTTAAACTAAGCAAAGCTTGTGATATGAGTACTAGATAAACTGATATAAATACTTATATACATTTTTTTTGTAAATACATACATATTACACATAGGAAACACCCAGACCTCGGCACAAACGTATCTGTCTTCACACAAAGTTTGTCTCGACCGGGAATCGAACCCGAGACTCCGGCGTCGAAAGCAGATATACTACCGACTACGCCACCGAAGCAGTCAAAATGTCCCGCCAGAATTTGTTACATAAGTTAATATTAAGGTATTCATTTAAATTCGTACCTGACACCGTCGTCGCAGAGTTTCTAAACAGAGCAAGCCAGTCTCCCGTCAAAATATCGTCTGCGTCTGGTGGCGTCGTGTGAAGTAAACACAAATGAACGTTTCTAAGTGTGAGTAGCTCCGGTTATTGATTCATGGCGGTGAAATTTATGCGTGCTCTCTTGCTCTTAATAAAAGCTTTGTCAGCGAAAGAGGGATGCAGGCCTACCTGGTGGAAAACTACCCATGCGGCTGAAACACAAAGGGAGTTAAGCTGCTGTAGTCATTAACTTGATGGTCTTTGTTTTTTAACTAACTCTGTAAGAGGAGTTGGTTTTCAATAATTATTAACTAATTTAATTTTACATGTAGTTATTTAATAAGGTAGGTATAATTCGAGCATAGCTTGACTGATTTTCATAATATTTTTTTTTTAAGACCAAATTTATTCTAAAAATGTTATAGTTGCGTTTCCTTAAAATCTATATCTTTATATAATACCTACCTAAGTTATAAATCAACGCAATAGGTTAAAATTTCTAGAGTTTAATTATAAAGAGCGCAAGGTGCCTTAAAACAATGCTGCATCCCCAACGCGCTTCGCCGCGCAATTAACAATTTGCGGCCTTAGAAACACAATAGCTTATACATTTAGTAGGTAGTGAAACATACGGGGTTGTTATCATAAGCTATTCAATGTTCACGAACGCCTGGAGGCGACAAACCAATCAAGATGCTTAATCAAATAGTCTAAACGTCTAATTAGTTTGTTCTAGGTTCGAGGGACCGTAGTTTACGGCACCCTGCTTTGAGAATATCACATTGAACAATGATTCCCTTTAGAATATTATCCTATATATTATCCTAGCCTTTGTGTGCACAAGTTTTGATAGCAATGTGTGTGACTAATTAAAATAATATGATGTAATAACAAGTATTTACATAGGGACACATTGCGCCATTCATTGTGTTGGTCCCACGTAATGGCGGGAAGCCTATTAATAATTGTCATTTCCAGATACCAATAACTTTGCTTTGCTACTGATAATTAGATAAATTTATATTGTGCAAATATAAATTCATGGAATAATAAATATTTGTACGAATCGGCACTTGGTAATACCTACAGTGTAATTAAATGCATTTTGACATCATAAAAAGTAGAACAACTTTACAAGCCGAATTGATAATGTTAATGTTTACCGGAAAAAGAATATGATTATAAATATTTATTTAAAAGGTAAAGTGGGAGTGAGATACTTTTGACGTCACAAGCGGACCCACTCAGCCATGTTGGTGGACCTCATTAAAATTCGCAACAAATTAGCTATGCTCAATGTTGGCTTCGTTTCTCAAATTCCTCATTCTCACGAGTTCTGGAGGCTATTAAATTTTCACGAAATTGCTTTCGGAACTTTTGCCTTTGGATAAGCTTCATACTCAATTTTGGGAAATTAACTCGTAGTACGTAAGTACTATTCAATATTTTGTGCTCGTAGTTTAGATCACATAGTTACTGGCTGTAATTAGGTTGACTTGTTAATCATCAACACCTTCAGACTATTGCTGTCCAATGTTAAACACGGGCCTCTCCAATTAGTTTCCAGTGTGACAAGTACGTTCCCACCTGCATCAAACGAAACAAAACAAATGCAATGCAAAAGGCAATACAACTGCAATTAGAAAAAAAATACTCAAGTAATCAAATAGTGGTTGGCTGCTACCAGCATCCGGGTGAATACAATTCTTTTACAGAATATAAATAGCGATCCAAAAAAAGTTTTATCTTTTCACAAACTTTCAATTAAGTTTGATATTTTTTTTAAAGTACCGCGTGTAAATGAGGATAATGATCTTTCTTATATACCCCGGAAATAACAATTCATATAGGGGTACCTCGAGTGGAGATTTAGTATTAGTGCGCAGATAAATAACCTTTCAAAGTCAAGAAAATTACCCTCTTTACCTCATAAAAGGCAAATGCAATTTCATTTTGTTTTCTATCAACTTATATGACACTGTGATGGATCTTTAGCGGGGAAATTGAGTGATTTATACTGTGTGATATGTTCAGTTTTCAATAATGTAAAAGAAAATATACTTTATATTAGTTAAGTATTTTATATTGAAACTGAATTTATAAACAAGTACAGTGAAAACAATAGAGCAGCTTTCACTCTGCATAGAAATATGGGAAGAAGATGAAATATGTTGGCGTGTTTTTTTAATTATCGAAAAATATGATATTTGGGGAGTGGCATAGAACTTTTTTCCAGATGATATGATTTAGAGACGACAAATAATATAACGCCCGTAGATTCTCATGTATTGTAAGTATGAAATAAAGTATGATAATTTATTTTGTTTGTGAACTTACAACTAAATATGGGCATTTAAGTACTAAATGTCAATCACTGCACACTGCAATCTACAACATACCTACATGACATCTCTACAACCACGGCCCCTCAAAGAACGCATTACTCAGCAATCGTTTTACGCTCAAAGAGCTGGAGTGAAACAGATCAACACCTTCGGCAACCTGAGTTATCACATGATAATCTTTGCATGATATACAAATAAATAGTATAGATAAGAGAGCGTTGACGTCTAGTTAACAATACGCATCCGATGGCAACGAGTGTGAGGCGATGAATAGAGCTCTGCTACTCTGCTAGCTAAACACGTCTATAATAATTTTGAACTTTAAAACAATAAAGGTGAGTAAGTATTTTATGTGATAGACATATGCATTTTAACCACAGTTAAAATAGGTAGATATGTCAAATACTGCCTTTTTGGTTTCCTAATCACATTGGATTGCTTTGTAGCATGTTTGATCCACCTTTTATTTTTGTCAATTTTATTGGACATACAATAGATTAAATTAATTTAGTGATTATTATAAAAAAATACCACAAACTGTCTATGAATACAGGTACAGAGGCTCAAGCTAGTCAACAAAGAAAACGGATAATTAAAGTCAAGCAACGTGAAAAGAGATTTTAATGAGCTCTGGCGTTTGCCACACAATGAGGTTTTATTAAAACCATAAAAGTACTTAATGAAATAATAAACGCGAGATTATTTTTTTTAACTATTTTTATCTCAAATTTATTATATCACCGACCTGCTGGACCAGATACCATTTTATTTTACCCAAAGATGCAACCGCCTTATTCTAACGTATTATTTATTCACTATAACGAGACTTATCGTTAGTTCAAGATGTACCTTCAAACCTAGAACAATATTATGGAATTCGGTTGAAATCTGTTGATTACTTATAGGTAGATCTAGGATATTAATACTAACCCCAGGAATATGTTAAAAGGTAATAAATATAAACTAGTTATCACGGCGAACTTTGTGTCGCCTCAAATATATAATATATATATATATATATATATATATATATATATATTAAATATAAAAAAAATATATATATATAAAAAATAATAATAATAATATTTCATGCAAATGTATGTAAATTGAAAAAAGCGACGGACGGACAGACAGACAGACAGACAAATTGTCGTATTAAATATAGAGGGTGTTACGAAAGGTTTATATCAACCCTAAGCATCATCAGCTGGTCGACCATAACCCGTTTCGATATATGGCGACAGCCAAATAAGAAAAAAAAAGTTCATCAAAAAATTTAAAAAGATATTTCAAATCAAAACAAACGTGTCCCAACGCTACGGCTTGACGTAGCTACAACTAGACAATGAGCGCGTGGTACGTATGTACAATGCCCTTGACGGTTGTGCGGGCGTCGCGGCGCCGGTGGTGTGGGCGTCCTTAAAGGATTATTTTTGTTTATGTAAATAAAATTTTGACCAACACATAGATATGTGTCCCCAGATCCTCGTCCGTGGTTCGACAGGTGCACCACGTGCAAGTGATAGTAAAATCTCTGTCCCCAATTTTAGAAAAATCTTACCTGTTTACAGGAAAGGTTAATTTCTTGTGTAACATTGCTAAATGCGGCTTCGACTCGACTGCGTACACAGTATTTTTAGGTATCAAAACTCACGATACAGCTCCCGGGGATTTTAAATAAAATTCTAGGAAACTTCGTGACTCGACTGAGCGCTTCGTATTCCTGCGGGCGGCATCGCTTGATGCGAAACAGAGACAAAATGTTCCTACCAGGAGTGAGACGGAAGGCTTTACACAGGCGCGCATTATTTATACCTATTTTGATGTCGATGACCGAAGCAGCTTATTTTAGTTTTTTTTTTTATATTTTGGGCGACAAATTGACGCCACCCGCCTGATGGTAAGCTGAGGCGACGTCTGGCAATTGAGGGCGACTCTCACAGTACACAGGAATACTATAGAGAGTGGCCCTCAACTTGACGACCCAGTAAGGTGCCTCTTCACGCTTCGCTTAAAGAACCCAGGGTTATATGTTGGAGGAAACACGTGCGCAGGCAGGGCGTTCCAAGCCACCATCGTTCGGCAGAGAAACGAACGTTTAAAACGCTCGGTTCTCGCGAAGACGGTTTCCACGGTATGAGAGTGACATCTCTGCCCGGCACGCGTTGTTCGGGATCGGAAGGGAGAGGGTGGGATCAGGTTGAAGAGCTCTTCAGAACACTCACCGTGGTAAATACGGTAGAACGCGGCCAAGGAAGCAATTGTTCGGCGCTGGGCTAGCGGCTCAAGGCTTCCCGTTACCTCCGGACAGTCTATAATGCGAACAGCGCGTTGCTGCATAGCGTCGAGTGCGTCCAGCAAATACTTCGCGGAGCCGTCCCAGAGGTGAGAGCAGTATTCAACGCAGGGTCTAATCTGAGTTTTGTACAGCAGACACCTCTGGTGCGGTGTAAAGAATCGCTTTACCTTGTTCAGTATTCCTAGTTTCCGCGAAGCTAGCCCAATACATCTCTCAATGTATTTTGTGTTATTGAGTGTTATATTATAGCTAGTGTTGTATAATAAGTGTTGTATAGTAAGTGTGTATTTTATTCGGTAATAATGTTTTTTTATGAACTTTTTTTTTCTTCTCTGGCGGTCGCGACATATCGAAACGGGTTCTGGTCGACCAGCTGATGGTGCTGGCTTCGGGTTGATATAACCCTTACGTAACACCCGGTATAGATGTGATAGAAAAAAAGTGTTGAGAATTAAACAATAGATACTTACTTATATTCCCAAATATTGGTCCCAGTCGGAATTAGGAACCTAAAAACTATTACACGTAGGTGAAGCCACGAGCATTATTTAATAGATAATCAATAAACAAAGTAATTATTAGTCCTTTATATTCATTACTAGCTGTTGCCTGCAGCTCCACCTGCGTGTTATAGTTTTCTTGATCACCAGTTACTGATTTATTATGTATAGCTGTTGCCCGCAGCTCCACCTGCGTGTTACTTTAGATCGACATAACTTTTTTATTCATGAACCGATAGAAATAAAACAAACCTTAAATGTTAAGTTGAATAAACCACAATGCATTACTGAAAACCGCATTCAAATCGGTTAAGCCGTTTCTGAGATTAGCGTGTTCAAACATTCAGACAAACAGACACACAGACACGCATACAAACAGACAAAAATTCTAAAAACCATTGTTTTGGGTTCTGTTGCGCTCATAAAGCCCCCCTACAACAGTTTCTTTATTATATCTTCGATGTACAGACATCGACCACTTACAATTGTATTATATGTATTGATTGATGATAAAAGTTTCGAGTCAACTGCGGTCAATGACCACTACATTAAATTAAGGTATCAGAATTGAAAATAAGCGCAGTTCTGATTCTGGAGTAGGTATTCCGTATCTAAGTTTATATTACATTCCGACGTTGACGGCCAGCAGTACCTACAAAGAGATGCCTTAATAATTCAACAGTGCAATGCTTTTACAGAACCTGTCGACGTCAATCCTAATTTAGCGCCACCGATTGACTCACTTTTGGGAGGTTACGCTAGACAAACCTAATGGAACTCTGCTGTTCTAGCACTAATAGTTATTATTTTCTGGCTGTTAGGCTGCTAGGCTGTTCTCGTTGAGACAGTCTTGATAATGCCTCGTTTAGAGGCGAAACAATTGTCGACGTTTTGTTGTCTTTTCTCAAACTCTGCGAAAAATAATGCTATTATAATTTTAATAAGTTTTTAACATCTTACTTATGTACCATTACTTTGTCATGGATTTTCGCCAGGTAACGCCTGTTTCTATCCAATATTTGAGTTATTATTTTCTTCTACGAGTAGTCGGTGGCTTTGGTTTAACTTTTATAATAATAAAATATTACACAAAATAGACTATCTGCTTCTATTAATATTGTTCTCAATTCGACAGTATGTTTTTTTTATGTTTGTTGAGATATGAGGTATATCTCATATATCATATATCAATCATATTTTGAGTGTAAAGGGGCTCTACCAACATCTTTAGGGCCCCAGCGAACTCACCTGCTAGTGGCGCACCTGCTGATCAACGGACGAGGCTCGTTAATTTACGGTACCTATGGAGTGGTATCGGCCCCTACGTGGGTACCAGGTGGTACTACAGTGTTGGTCCGGGAGGGTACCACCGTGCACTGTGCTAAAGCCCCCCAAGTAACCCAGCCCAGGCTGGGTTGCGTTAGGGGTTCAGCAGCTGCACCGCCGGGCCCGGGGCGATGTATGGTGCAGCAGGCATGGGACCGGTGGGGGCGAAGTGGAGTCTAGTGTGGGTGGTGTGGGTCGATTCGCCGGCCAGGGAGACCCTTAGCAACGGCGTTGCCGCGGCCGCCCGCAACACAGTCATGGGGCCCGCCTGGGACCAACCACCCCAGGAGGCTGCCCCACATGTTGCGCATAATCCTGATGTGGGATCGCCGCTCCGGTAACCGGTAACCGGTGTGGGGTAGCGGCGGCCTTGCATTAGGGGGGTTTGAGAGCCCTTCCGTCCGGCGGGTCGGCTCCGACCTAACCACACGGTTCTAGACAAAGCTAGCCCCTGCGCTTTGTCACTTACTGCTGCACCAAATGTCGACCTGTCTTCACGCTTCTTCTTCATATACATTATGGCAGTGCAACATAAAAAACGTAAACGTTCCACAGCGGCCCCAGGAAACCCCACAACTTCACTTTTCGAGGTGGAGTTCACTAACATCCGTGGACTCCATGCGAACCTCGATGCCGTCCACCATCACCTTGACACGGCACGGCCCGCTGTGATGTTCCTCACGGAGACACAAATACGCCGCCCTGAAGACACGTCTTACCTGTGTTACCCCGGTTATGTCATCGAGGAACAATTTCGAGATAAAGCCGGGGTGTGCGTGTTCGTTAGGGCGGATGTTTGCTGCCGCCGGTTGCGCTGCCTAAAGAACTCCTCCAACTCCGTCCTTTGGCTGCATGTAGACCATGGCTCTATGAGCCAGATCTACGTGTGCGTCTACCGCTCCCACACAGGGGATTCTGAGACAACAAAGCTCTTCCAGTACCTCAGCGAGACGGCTGATGAAGCACAGGTGCGGTTTCCGAACGCTGACCTAGTATTTCTAGGGGACTTCAATGGCCATCACATTGAATGGCTGGGGTCCCTCAAGATTGATCATGCGGGTAGGGCCGCCCATGCGTTTGCTCTCTCCCACGGTCTGACCCAGGTGGTATGCGGGATCACCCGGATACCGGCACTACTCTTCAGCGGATTGGGACGGTCTACGCGATTATTATGCGTCCGTCCCCTGGAGCCAGCGCTGCTTTGTAGGAAAGGCTCCTTCGGATAGCGCTTCTGCGATTGCTGGCGAGATCAGTTTAGGGATAGATTATTACATCCCTTTCACTGATGTCGCCAGTATCCGCAGAGCCCGTCCCTGGTTCGGACAAGATTGTGCCAAAGCTGTTCGACAAAAACAGTCGGCATACCCAAACGTGGGCCACTTCAAAGCAGCGTACAACCGGGCCACAAAGTACTATCCACTTTATTCAGTATTAATTTATTTAACAACACTTACCTGCCCATGTAGTTGCAGAATTGTTAATGAAAATATAGGAATTATATTTAAATTTTAACCTAATTAATATTAATAACTTCTTACATGATGAAAAAAAAACAAATAAATTATGAATTAATCTTCTTATTAAATAATATCATTCCATACATTTATTAAAAGTAAAAAAATGGAATAAAGGGTACAAAAACTATAAATTATAATTTTAATCATCTTCTTCCTCTTCATCGTCGTCTTCCGGCTGCTGGTAAATTTAAAACTGGTCTTCATTATCGTCTTCAACGACATTTGTCTCAAGTTCTTCCATGATTTCGGGGTCAAAGGTTCCATCTTCGTTAATGTCGCTCTGATATGGTAGAGCATTGAGACAAGCTTGCCCATTACATTGGCCACAAGCTAAAGAGCATTGCAAGCCCGCTTTCTTGCATCTACATCGCGAACCACAACCACTCTTGCAGTTGCAGAAAATTGTATTTAGCAAATGTTCTGGAGCAGGTGGTAAAATTGTCATGATAGGCTCCAGAAAATCGTTTCGCATTGCCCAACCCCATACCTGGGGTTCCAAATCCTGCCCTAATCAAGTTTGAACTTGATAATATACAAGTTTGAAATGTTGATGAGCAGCTGCACTTGTTGGTGGAATATTTGAAAGCTGCACAGGTTTATTAAGTTTTGTAGACTTGACGTAATGCATATAACGAAGATGATTGAGGAAACGGTTATCAGTATTATAGAATAGATATAGATTTAATGCATGAAGAAAATGATAAAATATAATATAATAGTTAATAAAAATGGACCAATATTTATAATAATGGATTTATCGATAGTTCTTAGTGATGCTGTGACCGCGCGCTCTCCGCCCTCTATCTCGAAAACGGCTCACCGTATGAAAAATTTTTTTAAATAAAATTCTTAGAGAATTTTGTTTTGTACAATATTGATTACTAATACAAATAGCAAAAAACCCATAGGAAATGAGATATTTTCAAAAAACCGCAAAAAAACGATTTTTGTGACTTTTGACCTTGAAATTTAATAGTTGCGTACACCCTACCATATGTAGGTTTTGAGACTACTTTTAGGGTGTCAATATACTCGTACAAGTATTTACAGACTTACAGCTGGGTATCTCGACTTCCGAGATTCTTACCTAATTTAAGCTTAAATGACTGGACTATGTACCCGTATTGTCCCAAGTTAAAAGTGTTCTAAAATTTAATTTCAATATTAAACGGCTTTATAAAGTAACTACCCAACTCACTCATTTCACTTCATGTGTGTAAGTTAAAACACTTTTCGTTCTCATAATGCGGAGAACATGGAAAATATACTTAACTTGAGCTTAACTTCTTAATTAAGCTCTCGAATAGGTGATTACACTTGAGACAGAAATTTTAATACTTGTACAATAAGAATACTGTATTAGTCGGTGTTGGTATTATTAGTTTTGTTTAAAATCTTTCTTAAACTATTTTTACTGTCGTTTGATGGTTCTTGGTAGAATTTGCTACACTTATTGGAAAAGTACAAGTGTTTTAACAAATAACATTCTCAAACTCATACCTTGGCTGTGATATAAAACGACAGCCAGCAATCTCTGGAATTTTTCAGAAGAATTAACTAGGATGATAGCATCTTGTACCACCGTAAGTATACTCGTAAACTTTAATAGGGGTACTAAAGATTTTTTATTAAGAAACATGATTGGCATTCTTTTGCAATTTAAATCGATAACGGTTGGTGATGACGGAAACCCTTTTACAGGCTTTTGTTTTTAAAGTTTGACAGTTCTAATATCCGTTATTGTTTGAAAATGTTTTATCTCTGAGCTGAGAGTGCCCTCCGCAGTACATACAAGAGGCGGAAACAATAAGATGACAAAAAATATTTGATCCTTTTGGCACATTGTTTATTATGATTATGAATTATCCAAGTGTTTAAGATTCTTAGTAACGGCACAATGATTATGAAGTAAAAATGTTAGGCTACAGTTTGAGGTGATGTCCGCTTAAGTTATCAATAATAGGTACCTACCTACATCTTTACACCCTTTACAAATAGTTTCCTACATGAATAACTCATCGGTCACTTGAAAGAACGAATTAAACGTATTTTATTTCTTTCTTTCTTTCAAGTGACACAGATATGGCGATTATAAGCTAATTAGATAACTAAAAAATATACACAAGGAGAAAGTAAAAGTAAAAATTTGAATTTGGTCTCCTCTCAGCTTATGCTGACGTGGGCAAACCCACATTTGCCAGCGCTGGTTTTCAGATGAGACCAGCGACTCTGAAAACGACGCACCCATGCAGTATCTCACCAGCACAGTAATAATATTGATCATGACATATACTAAGTCGATAATAAGAAAATAAATAAAATAAATTAATACCATAAACATTATACAATAGATAATGTAAGTACCATGTAAGTAAAAAGAATCTGTGACTGTACCTCCATAGGAATAGCCCAAACAGTGTCTATGGACGCGTACCGCTGGTCAACATTCGGTCTTTTGCTTCCCTGCTGCTTTGTTTTTATACAAACTTTATACCTAATGACATCTCAAAATAAGTCTTTACAACCGCTTTTCAACTTCCGATCGGTAATAAAGAAATATGGGTTCGCAGTTTCATTTTACATTTTAAAAAGTTGAATCGCCAGTAGGTTTATAATTTATGAATTATGGAGAATTTCTGAATTTTATATCTACCAATAGAATATAATAATATTATATTTCATTTTCTTATATCCATAATCCTACAAAAATGGTTCAAGCAAAATAATTGCTCAATAGAATATTTGCTCCATGCCTACTTCAGAAATGCTCCTTGCCTCCTCGTTATATTATTATAACGGGCTTATTCGGATAGTATCTGAAATATTTCACGATAAAGGAAGTATAACTGACAGGCAGGAAGTAGGCTTAATCAAAGTACAACAACAACAGTTTGCAATGCAAAATTATCATTGACGGGATGTAAATTTTCACCCTCTCTTGGAGAACAAATTCCACTTGTCAAAATGTTTACGCTATGTTCACGGGGATCACAAAGCGAGACGTTTAGAACGGCTCTAACAAATGGTTCCATCAAGCTCGCTGTTTATGTTATATGCGGTCGGTTGGTAACTATTCACATCTTCGAGTACCTACCTACTACCACAGTATAAAGAAAGCCTAAACCTATCAGTAGGACAACGCCTTTATTCTTGACGAAAACGCCAACAGCGTCTAGACATTGATGCTTGTAGGGTTTTTACAATTTCAGTAGGTACCTATACAATACTGATTAGGTATTTATAATTTATTTATTAACTCGCAATTTGATTGTACACATTGTGCAAATTGGATTGTATAATGGACACGTAAATCTTACTTAGCATACCCAAAAACCTCATAAACGATACCCAAATATGAAATTTTACACCTACGGCGCGGCGGCCATATTGGGTTTCAAAATGGTCATGAAATTCTTACTGAGCATTCCAAACAACCCTATAAACGACACCCAACATTACATTTTTTAAGCTGCGGTGCGGCGGCCATATTGAATTTGAAAATGGACATGAAATCTCTCAGCATGCCAAAAGTAACCAGAGGCGCTTGGCAATGGACATAGGAGGGGCCGCGGACCTAGGCCGCGGAGTTTAACCTTGGCATGCCTGGTAAGGTTCCACAGACCCATCACTAAACATAAATTGCTGCAGTTCATTCAAATTTGAATTTTCCACGCAACCGTCTTCAGTAGCTGACCGTTATGAGTCTCTAGACGTCCGACACCCGCCATTTCAGTCCAGGGTACGGTTCTTTAGAACAAAGGTGTGATTTAAGTGTGCGTGTATCTGTTATTTAAGTATAAGTTTCATACATGATGCAAAGTAAAAACGCTACGCTTACGCTTTTGTTAAAATCGCTGCTTACGTTTAATTATAAGAATAAATAATAAAACATATTGATTCTGGGTTATTTTTATTACTTAGGTACTGTAGCATATTATACTGCTAGCTTATCAATTAATTTAATACACTACTACATGTTTATAGGGGGCTAATAGTCCGGGTCCGTGAGACCCAACAAGGCATACCGGGTAACTTTTGGTCACCAGGCATGCCGAGGGTTAAAAAATAAAGCATACCAAAATCCCCATAAACTAAACCCAAACTGAATTTTAAAACTACGACGCGGCGGCTATATAATAAAATATATATAATAAAATAAAAAAATACAAATGCGTCAGCCCTGATAAACCGGTTGGTACCGGTTTTTCAGGGCTGACGCATCTGTATTTTTTTATTTTATGCATATGAATTTTACAAGTCATCATTTTATAAATACAATAAGCTTGGTAGCTTCGAACAAAATTTTGTTCGACAGTTGGTACTTTTCCTTCCGCGTCCTGTTCCTCAAGCCCCTCACGATTGACCTGTCTAAACAGCTTCGTCAGCCAACTGTATGATCTTTCGACTGTGCTAATACCTACTATCAAATGTGTGTGTCAAAAGTTATTAATGTTTGTAAGTTAACATGAGTAGATTATTCACATTAAAGAACCTTAAAATCGGTTCTAATAGATAATATTATTATGCTCACCAGCATAAAGTACCTAAGTAATACAAATCACAGACAGGTCAGTAGTAAGATAGCGGCAGATCTTGAATAGAACTTTCTTACTTTTATTGGCAATTCATGTTGCGGTCACAGCAGTTATAAAATGTTATAAACATTACCTATATTGCGGCAAAAATTTTCGCATTTAAAATGAAACAAATTTTGGATTATAGGAGCATGTAGTCGAGTAATTAATGAATATTGTAGGTACAAACGTTAATACATTTTACATGAAAATTAATTAATTGAATTTAACTGCCTGTTTAGGTTCAATTAATTAATTTTCATTTCCTACTTATTACTAAATAAATTTATTCATTAATTGGTCCATCATGCGGAAACAACTGAATTTATTTGGCTGAAATTTAGTGCACAGGTAAGATAGGGAAAGGGAAAATAGGATTCTTTGCACACGTTTCTAAAACTAAACTAAAACTCCGTTCTTGTAGTATGCCAGTCAGTCTTTTAAAAATATAAATACGTAATAAAAATAAAATAATTAAGTAAGGACAATTGAAGACAACGACATCTAGGTAACTGTGAGTAAGCACACTTGTAAATACGAGTACATACTAAAATTAAATAAAAGAAAAACACTTAAACTCCAAAACAGAAATAAAACGAATATTTGTGACGAACCGAAACGAACGGTTACAAAACTTCATCTCACTAAACTGTTATACCACAAACTGATTATCGTTTAAATGATCTGAGAAATATTATAATCCCCATCTTGGAAATTGAAAATTCTGCAATAATTGTTTATTAAAATTTCTGACTGCTAAGCTTTTTCGCTTCAGTCGTTCATCCAGCAGATTTCTTCCTTTAAGATAATTTTTTTACATAAAAGTTAGAACGTTGGTATAGCATTCCACGAGGCAATGCTGCAAGCATCACGATCACGTTTTCATCGGAATTACGATGGGCAATTTTAATTCTTCGAATGTTAGGATGTAGTAATTTGATAATTTTTTATATTTAGTATTTGCATCAAAACGTCTATTGAGTTTGTGTGTGGATGTCATCAGCGTGTAGGTACCGATTTTACTGTTATTGTTTGTTCTCTCTTTTACTTACTCTTATATGGCGTATGACGTATTGTTCACGTGACAATTTATAATTATTTTATCTCTGTCTCTGAAAATCAGCGCTGTCGGCCTTGCACCACGCTGATAGCATTACGCTGAGAGACGGCCGTTTATTCCACGTAATTAATGTCTATTTTATTTTGGTTTTGTTATATTTTATTTTTTAGTCTTTTATTTTTTTTATTAATTGAACTGTGTTGTTTTTCATTGTCATAACGTGGAGTAATAAATATTTTCTTTGTTTTCTTTCTTTCTTTCTCAAAAAAATAGTCATAAATTAGTCTGACCAAATGCTCCACCGGTAAATAGAATTAGAATTTACTCGAAATGCTGCCAGAGAGTTTTAAAACGAGACCCCCAAACTTGTGCGCCAGGTTTGAAGGCACGAAATAAACAGACTCCGATTTCGGTGCCGCTAATGTAAAAAGTTTCACAAGTTAAGCATACTCTGGTTTACTTTGAAAATATCAACAGCATGGTGATTGCCATTATTTTACACCATTGAATTTCGTGACATTCTAATTTTGTTTACTTTAGAAAACCTGTTTAAGTATGTAGCGCCATAATAATTTTTCTTGGTTCAGAACCATTCACATAGTAGGTATAGTTTCATGGATAATTTTCTACCAAATTAGAACTTAGGTTGGTATTAATAATTCAAATATTAAGGATTTTATTTTTACTTTTTGTCCAATAGTGATAGCAAGAGAATAGCAATCATGAGATTATCGTAAAATACCATTATTGGAACCGTTGAATAGCTTTTTATCCCTTTCTGTGCATCTTTAGTGAATCCAAGCAGGGTAAAGTTGGTACACTGGCGGATAAACTTTCCATTTAAAGTATGAAACTTCCTTACGGCACCCGAACGCCAATTCATCCCTATCTGCCTTTTCATTGTTAAAGCAAAAGTAAGTTGTGATTTAAGTATTGATTTCGCGTAGGGACCTTTTTGACTTACGAGTACTTGCCTTTTATTATGTACGTAAGGGAGGCAATAATCCATAAATACATTATTTAGGACTTTTGGTGTCTTGTAAAATCCTATCGTTGTTTAAACATTATTTATAAGCTCAATTTCAATTTCATAAATTTTAGTCTTTAGATTTTTATGGGTAGGGTTTTATCCCGCGTCGGTGAGTGAATCTGGTTGCGTGCTGTGAGGCAAAGGCCCCGCAGCACACAACCCTTCTAGCCTGCTTCTGTAAGGACGACAGGTGGCGATCCCGCCGTCTTCAAGCCCCGATCATGGACGTCAATGGTCTTGGGCGTAGATGAGTCTGCGGCGCCCTCGCCGCTGACTATGGAACTCAACCGGGAGGGTACGCTCCCTCTCCCTCTCGGCCGCCTCCTTCGCGAGCATAACTTGCTCGCAGAAGGACATGGCCGCGTTCCACCTACTCCCGCTGGAGACCATGGCTTGAAGCATGAGTATCCACGCCCAGACCCACTACGAGGTCCCGGCGCTGACTCGTCCACGCCGAGCACTCCACCAACTTGTGAAGTGCGGTGTCGTCGTCCGAAACCTCGCAGTGTTGACACTGGAGTTCACACTCCAGTGTCAACACTGCGAGATAGCTATCTGTTTCGGTAGCTACCGAAGCATCCATGCCCGGTAACGATCTGCGTCGCACGATACGTGAGGTCACCATGCTGCCTCTGCAGCCATTCTTCCATGATCATATTCGTATGCCTACGTATACATTTTATATTTAGCTTTTATTTAGTTAAAATTGAATGTCTTTGAGCAGATTGAGCCAGAATAAAATCTTATAAGTAAAATGATTTGAGTACTAATTTCTGAATGTTTTTTTCTTTGTTTAAAATATTAATTCAGCCATTTCTTGTTCCAGTTTGCCCCGAGTTAGACACACAGTGCGTTATCAAATTAGGTAAGTACCTGTGTGTGATCCACAAATGTTTGTTTCGGAGTTTGGGTGTCTTCTATGTATATTATGTATGTATTTAGAAATATATAAGTATGTTTATCAGTTGTCTCGATCCCATAGCACAAGCTTATAGCTTTGTTTGGGCTAGATGACGTTGTGTGAGAATGTCCAAAAATATTTATATATTTATCTAGGTTTTTCCCAGGCTTCGTCGATATTTGCAGTAATGAGGTTATATTATATCTGTACATACCGTGGAAATGTGTGGGGATTTAAATAACTTAGGGCGTTTTTAGACGAGCGTATTTTTCACCGGACAATGGTCCGTTATTTTCACCGGATTCACCGGTTGTGTATGGCTTACAATGAATGCTTTTACACGCCCCGGCCACAGGTCCGTCGAAAAAAAGGGGGCCAAATGTACCGCGACCTACCCTCGTCAATCCGTTGTCCGGTGAAAAAAAACGACCGTGTAAAAGTGCACTTACTCTCTAGTTGAGATATGCAACCTTTCTTTTGACAATAGCTATATATATACTAGTTATCTATTGGCAGTGGCAGCTCTGTGAACTGGCGCGAAGCTGTTAAATAGCTGCAGCTGTTAGCTGCATAAATATAGAAGAGCAAGAAGCTACTTGTATTTCAAGATCATGTTAGTATTTAGTGCCGTAAATATGTGTCTATTACATCTAAATGTCTTTTAAAGGTTTCTTAGTACCAAATAGCAATTTTAGACGATTTTTACAATTTCGCAATTTGCCCAATTTGTTCATAACTACACTTTAAACCCCAGGGTCCGACTAAACACTAACCCCCTTATTCAAAATGAAATTTCAGAGGTTTAAAATACTGTTCAAATCGGTCTTATTCATAATGAGTTTTCAGAGGTATAAAATAAGTACCTACCAATTTTCATAAAATGATATTCATAATCGTTCAACAGAGTTAAAACGTGTATTAACTCTACAATATTTTAAAATAGCCGGCACTCTATTATTCATTTATAACTATCAAAATGAAATTTAGTAATAAAAATATCTGATGTCATTCATTCGAGTTTTTGCTTAATAGAAATTATAAAGCTTTTGGTGTTAAACTAATTAAACTGATCTTTAACAGCCCATATATTTCTTTAACAATTGTCGCCTAAGCAATACAAATGATTTGTATACTGGCTGTCGCTAAAGGACTTACTCAGAGATAATTGAATAGCCACGATAGGAACGTCCTTTGTTTGTATATCGTGTCCAGCAGGCGGTGAATTGCGAGCTTAAACTGTCTGCGTAACGTCACAGAACATTCGTATGACAATAAAATAAGCCCTTAGTTGTTAAAGCAGTAGAGAAAAAACTGAAAACAATATGAAAACATTTGTCTGCTGTACAGGAACCTGAAAGGCTCTCTATACAACTCTACGACTCATAACTTTGGACGGGGTGAATTGAATGTGTGATTGAAAGAGCTGGTGCTTTCTCATTCGAACATTTATTTGGTCTCATTCCGACACTTTGAAGCCAGTATTTTTTTTGCTAATGCATATAGTAGATACTATTTCCATCTAGTTCCACGAAGAGTATACTGAACTCATTAATTATGCTGCGTGCGTGTTCTGTAGGATCACATACCTACCAACTACATAGTATTTGGTAGTACTAACACTGGACATAAAGCTCCAAGTACAAAGTTAGCTATGGTAAAAGTTATCCACAAGGATGCACTAGCCGACACTAAAACCCACTTTACCTCGATGTAACTTTGCCGCTAAAACAGCTTAAGCAACCACTGAGCACCCAACGTACATTATGTTGTGCCTTAATAATGTACTGAAATGTATTCCAGCGTAACGTAGGTATACCTACTGTCGTAAAACATTTTTTTTAATATTATTTTTAACACTAAGTAGGTATTTATTTTTTTATTATTTAGCCTGTTTCGCCATTCGGATTAAACTTAAATTAAATTCGGAAAAACTTGAGATGGTGTCCGTGTGGATGGAACGAAGTTTCTGTTTCCTTCCTTTCAATTAACAATATATATATATATATATATATATATATATATATATATTTATATATATATATATATATATATATATATACATATATATACTTTTTTTTTTTATTTACAATAAGAATTATTTACATATATATATAATTATAAACATGGGGCACACTAAAACTTTTGCACTTCTAGCTAATCGGAACTATTTGAATTTCGAATGTTATATTTTTTTAAACGTTGCAACCTTCTTAGTAATAAAAAAAACAATTGGCGGGAAATCAGTTGTCAATTGTTTTTTATCACACATCAAAGTTCTACGTATGCAACGAAAATGGTTAAGTCGAAAAGATTTTAGAGCGATGATTTTTTTTTAAAAGTTCTCTCTGCAAGACTGTGCCACCCGTCTTCTAAATGCTTTTGGGAGAGAAGCACCTTGTTTGAGCACCGTGAGGCGATGCTTTGCTGAATTTGAGAGAGGTTCAGTTTCTTTACATGACGAATTTCGTGAAGGGAGGCCTTCAACTGCCGTCAACGAAAATAATGTGGCTACTGTTAAGTGGTTAATTGAAGAAAACCCGCGGATTACCTATGAGACAATTCGAGGACTATTGGGGATTGGTATGAGTCAAATATAGAAAATTTTACACGAAGAATTGAAAGTTCGGAAACTTTGTTGTCGTTGGATCCCTCATGAACTGACTGACAGCGGAGCAGAAGCGGGTTCGCGTGGAATGGTGCTCACAGATGCTACTGAAGTACGACCACGGACATTCTAATGCTGTTTATGACATTGTCACAGGAGACGAAACGTGGATTTATTGTTTTGAACCCGAAAAAAAACAGCAATTTTGTGAATGGATGTTTGAAAATGAGAACAAGCCAACAAAAGTGAGGCAGGCCAGAAACGTTGGTAAAAAAATTATAGCGTTTTTTTCTCAGTTACGGGTCCCATCTGTACAATTCCACTTGAAGATCAAAAGAGTGTTAATGCTGAGTGGTATTCTACCATTTGTTTACCCAGGGTGTTAGAAAAAGTTCGCGAAAGACGACCCAAAAGCCGCGTTCTCCTACATCATGACAACGCTTCTTCACACACGGCCAACAAAACAAAGTCATTTTTAATTTCCGAAAAAGTACTACTCCTCACCCATCCTGCGCATAGCCCCGACCTAGCACCCTGTGATTTCTGTATTTTCCCCAAAATCAAAGATTTGATTAGAGGTTTCACTTTTAACAACTCCGAAGAGGCAGTGATAGCGTTCAATCAGCACGTAGAAAACATGCCTTCAGATCTGTGGTCCTCCTGTTTTAAAAAATGGTTCGATTGCATGAAAAAATGTTTAAAATGTAAAGAAGAGTATTTTGAAAAGCAATAAACATAATATTTTTTTTTTAACATGTTGATTTTTTAAGTTACGCAATACTTATAGTGTGACCTACGAAATATATAGACAGACAGAGAAACATACGCACGCCGCACTGCTTACAACTATAGCAAAAAGTGTCGGTCTTCAAAAAGTGTCGTTCCAATTTTTGGTCTTAATTTTTTCCGTCCAGCCCCCTTTCGCAACGCGCGATAAAGAATTTCGTTCCCATAGTTAATATACTTACAATTACTATGAGTTACTTTTTAAGGATACTAGCAATCACTTAAAACAATTACCAGCAGTGTTGTTAACACTTCCATGTAAGCTAAAAGTCCTAGTGTTAGGCGTGGGTTTACAGCATTAGTGTGATGGCCGGGGATCGAACTCACGTTGTTGAAACTCAGTACCAAGGCCTAAACCACTAAGACCAGATTAATCTTCCTTCCTAGCTAACTTGTATAACCACAAAATAGTGGATAGTACTGTACTTCGTAGTCATTATCGACCAAGCATTTTCCCAATCCTGTTAAAGTCGGCTTTCCAGTCTAACTGCGATGCGGCTGAACTTCGATACTTTCCATGGAGCGACTGCCATCTGACCTGAACAACCCAAGGGTGACATCAAGCTCTGTAGTTAGACCAGCCGGATTTTGATTTAGGGCTCGAAATACCCGTAATGACTGTCATAGATGTTCGTATGGTGACCGGGACCGACTTCTAAGCACTGTACTACTTATTAAGTTCATAAAAGTAGTGTAGGTACTACTTTTTTGAACTTAATAAGACTCTGAAGGGTAGTTCCGGTCTCAAAAAATTGCCTTTGCACCTATTGTAATCAAGCAAAACATCTAAATCTCATGTGACATTTTCGAGATGATAATGATAGCCTACTCTTCAGATACAATGATAACACCAAGTGGATCATCTAATTCAAAGACATCCAGTACAAAGGGTAAGACGCCATGGTTCAGTAAACATTACGCATATATAAGTAATAACTACGAGTCGTTTGTTACGTGTTGTGAGAATAAAAATCTCTAGGTACCTGAGAAGCACTAGAAATTCCTACAGATCAAAGCATTTTTTTTATTGGGCCTAATAATCTTTAAAAATACACAGACTGAAAGGTAAATAAAAGTAATGGCTTTTTATTTTTTGGGACATTTTATATTGGTAAGCTGCAAACTATCCGACTAAGACCCCACAAACCGATAATTACTCACAGGTATTGAAAACCTTTACTAAACATTTCCTTTATTTGTAACCATTCATCAAAATATCTGAAGAAAATCTTAAGATTTAATCAAGTCAAGTTCATTCTCTGAGCCTATAAAGATTATTTACCGAATCTTGTTCCTTTATTAAGTTATCATTTTATCCTGGAGCCTATTCGACCGTTGTCAATAATTGAATTTACTTGTGTAAATCCACTTTTACTCCATAGAACAGAGATATGATTGATATAATCCCGAAAATGCCAAATCTTGCACGACTGTTTACTCCTTCCATCTCTTGTTACCTTACACCACTGTGACTGTATTCAAATATTGTTTTTATTGTGAAATAGAACGTTTTTTTTTTGGAAATATTGATTTAAGTGTTGGGTACAAAGTATACGAATATTACTTTCAATGAAGTATTCGCAAGCAATAAAAGTACATACAACACATAATATATGTCAAGGTTACTTTCCTTAATATTTATTTTGAAGACATTGTAAGACGTCTAATGTGCTAATTTTTATCTATAAATACTATAGGTATATGAAGTAAATTGATAGAATCGAGTAGCTATATGTATAGTTGTTTAATTAATGTTTATGAAAATCTTTTAACCTGCAGAATTTAATGGTATCTGATCTGCATATCGGGAGGGTTATAGTGTTCAGCAACACACAGGTTCAGTGGTGTATGACAGAAATAGGAATAATCTTATCTTCGGCTTCACAATAGTTAGTTCCGTCACATTTATTAGGTATACGTCATATTTTCAAACAGCTATTAAAACACGTGTATAGAAAACATTTATCTGAACGAAGTTTGCGTTACCATTCTTGTGACATTGACGAGTGCTTCCGTGACCATCCGATGTTACGTCTAACAATGGGTAACCTACATCTGTCTCCCACTATCTCACTACTCTCTTCATAATGGATTTCTAAGGAGTTCCTCTCGTACTATTTTTTTATAACTTGTTCATGATCGCAATAAATAATAATAATATTTAGTAAGAGTGTCACTGATCAGTTTAGATTCTGATGAATGAAAATTATGTTTACAGTATTTCATTTAGGTTTATCTAAAAACTTTGCATAAGTACCTACCTAATTATTAGTTCAAAAGTAATCCTGAACTTTGATGATTAGTCCACTAGTGTACTTTTTAAGAATACTTTTAAAATAATATCTAGAGAAGAAAGTCTTTAAAGTCCGTTCCAAACACCCCTTTCTAGTTAATCCATAAACACTTATACAAACTTTTCTATTTCGGGAATTATTTTATTCCACTGACATCTGTCTAGTTCCTCTAAACTTTAACAACTCTCTTCCGAACACCCATTTTATTTTCTGACTGTGTATATCTACAATTGTTTTTCAACAATCATTTTCCTTTTATTATGTTCGCATTTAATTTAACACAAAGGATTATTTAAATAATAAAATGCTTCATATTTTTATAGCTGACTTTGACAGCAATATCCTCAGTACATTTTTTACTCAATTCATAATTCGAAATTTGAGGTCGAATATAAAAATATAATAATATTTAAGCACGTATATCCTATATTATATACTTTTAAAGCCACACTTAAAACACACTCGAGTTTTTTTCGGTGTAACACAAAAGACGTTTCTGTTCGTGAATCCACTCAAAACTGTTCGAGTGTTGCCAAAGATTGAAGGTCCAGGTTGCTACATCTTTAATATCCAACATATACTTCGAATTCGAAGCATTTTTTTTATGGTGGACCATAGAGCAACGCGGACGTCGTATACGCAGTCGTCGAATATTACTGGTGGACAGATGTACTTTTCTCAATTTCATAGAAAATTTAATAGAAAATTTGTTTAAATTAAGAATGGTCTAAAAGTTAAAAAATATCATACATCAAAATATTTTTCTTTAAAATAGGTGCATAATTAATAAATACTCTTAGTACATAAAGATAAAAGCTATGAGGGGCTCGTGGTCTAGTTGTAACCGACAATGTTTGTTGACACATTGCAAAGGTAAAGCAACATCTAGTCAGGCCGGTCTTAGGATAGGTGACCATTTCTTAAGACACTGAGACCCCTCCGTGCCTCGGAGAGCACGTTAAGCCGTCGTTCCCGGTTGTCATACGTACATCTATGGCAGTCGTTTGGGGTAGTTGGAGCCCTAAATCAAAAATCCGACCGGTCTAACTACAGAACTTCGATATCGCCCATGGGTTTTGGAGGTCAGATGGCAGTCGCTTCAAGGAAAATATCGAAGTTCAGCCGAATCGCAGTTAGACTGGAAAGCCGACCCTAACTGAATTGGGAAAAGGCTCGGTGAATGATGAGTACATAAGGATAAACTTTTGAATTTTTATGTAATTAATACAAAAACGATGGACCGTGAATTTATTCAGTACGTCTTATTCATTCGGATCATATTCAGCTATGGTAATAAGGCCTGCAGTGTAATGGAGCTAGTTACACTTCTTAACTAGACTTTTTAATTAAATTTTACCCTACATTGTTACAATTTAACACCTGTTGTGTTATAAAAATAATATTTATGAAAACCCTGTCTCAGGTTTTCAGTGTTAAATAAAGCGTCTTTACACTTTACAAAGTGGAAGAGGGTATTGTTTTCGCCCTGTCCAATAAAGTCTATGGATGCTACGGACCTTTAATATCTTAGGCGCAGTAGTCATCTCCCCTCAAAAATTATTCTAGTATTCAGAAACCGGCCAAGTGCGTGTCGGGCAACGCATATTATAGGGTTCCGTAGTTACCCATTATAGGTTCTAACTCCTAACAAAGTTATCTGGTCCGTTATAGTTTTCCTTCAAAGTTCATTATATGGACTACCATCGTGAATTTTGTCAGATTCTTCGAGCTAGCCGTTTAGATTTTATAGGGGGGGGACACACTATGTTTTAACAAAAAAATGCGCTTTATAGTTGTATATCTCGCAAACGGACCTAAATCAAAAAAATGTCTGAGGAAGAGGAAAGCTATACTATAAGGGTTCCGAGACTTTTATTATGGAACCCTAAAAAGGTCCAAAAATATATAAATTATAGGTACCAAAATATAATATAATAGTCAGTCGTATTTATAAAAGTATTATTTACTGTCATCTATTTCTTTAACGTTGTACAATAAAACATTTTGCTTGTTATATTTTAATATTTAACACCAAGTATCAATATAATTTGATAAAGAAAATTTCATACATCGAATAAGTATCACTTCGCCCGAAAAATTAATAGGCACACTTTCCGAGAAATTGTGTATTGTTTCTTTTCATAAAAGGCAAGTCACGTAGAATTATATATACTCGTAATATGAAGAAATTCAAAATATATTGCAATATACCTACTGACTGTGATTGTATGTATGTGAATAAAACTCTAATAGGTGTTTGATGTTTAGTCTTTTTCAAAGTATTTTCCACTGTTAAATCAAAATAATAATCAATTCCAAAAAAAAACTTTATTTACCCACTTAAGGTACCTTGGTACTTATAGCTATTTATACAGCCAACCAATCATCAGGTTGTTCGCAGCTATTTTAAACACCAGACTGGACCGATTTTAACGGGTCGTTAACTGGTTGATAGCTTATGTTACTTAAGCTACTTTTTATACCGGGAATCCGTTCCTGTGGGAATTGGTAACTAACAAACTTGCCAAACGGGCGAAGTGTTGTATAAACTGGGAATAAAATGATTTTTTTTTTCAACAAAGAACACACACACATACTTAGCACGTCATCGAAACTATTTAATACAGAATTGTTCTAACGAAACGATAAATAAACTCTCACTTTATTGTGCAAAATATCTATTTAAAACGCGCATGCTACGTCAGGTATTCCTATTGAAAAGGCGACGTCGTGCATTTCTAGGGAACATAAACTCGGCGGTACACTTCTTTTATGTCTGTATACAAAAAAAAAGTTATCTTAAGCCTTAGAAGGTAGACGTCGTGAATGAAATGTTTACGAGGAACATGAAGCAATTAAAAGTTGCCACTTTACTTGTAAATTGTTTTGAATGATTAATTATAGGCACTTTTGTCATCAATAAACTTTATTTTGGTTTAGGAGTATTTGGACGCATGGATCCATCTTTTTAAACTTTTTAGCTAAGAATATAAAATTTTGTTCTTGAGTCATTTTCAAATACTGGTTTTTTCTACATTGCGGCGCTTGCAATAGTCTCAAGCTACACTTTACTTTATCATCCAAGTGGATAGTACCACGCAATCGCGCAATTAGTTCTAGTATCAAAATAAAACAAGATACCGGGCGGTGGCTGTCGAAAGGTAAATACAAACAAACTACTCCAATATTGTTGAACACCGCTCGGCAATGGCTTTCAGTGTTATGGCCTGATGGGCTTCCAATAAATAATATATGTACGTATTTTCCCTACAGAATAATTGGTTTCACTGCATCTGACCTGGGGCGTGTGTGAAAACGCAAACATATTACATAGGGGAAATCGTTCCTTCAAATTTTTATTTCACTGTTTTCCTACACAGTAATCATTTACTATGAAATAGTTATGGTTCCATGATCTTGGTATCTAAGGGCTATAATTGGCGCCCAACGTGGGACTGAACTACTTGGGAGCATGCATCTAAGAATTCACTATTAATGGATCCAGTGGAATTAAGTTACAAGTAACTGCACTAAAAATTCCAACCGAAAGCTTTTAACCGTGTTGTTTTCTGCCCGTTTGACCAGTTATGGCTCTAAAACGAAATAGTATAGCTAAACTGTCAACTGCGACTATCAAGCGTACTGTTGTTGTGTTACTGATTTAATTTCACGTCAAGCCAGGAAGTGAGTGAGAGTTACATATAGGCCCTAAAAATCTGTTCTCTTGCTCTTTGCATCTTCATAAAGTTATTCTAAATATATTCAAAATCCATTGAATATACATAGATATGAATACAATTATGAATGTGTATAGGTATTATTCTCAAGTGTAAACTAGAATAATACCTACATACTTCGAACTAATTGGAATGCAAGTTGGATAATACTCATACATATCTATACTTAGTACTTAAAGCGGATCATCTCATACGAATTCCTGTGGCTGAAACAATAGTGCGGCCAATAGATCAATGCTTTGTGACGATATTATAATATGACTCGGTACTCGTATTATCATCAGCACTACATACTCGTATTATAAAACTAAGTCTCTTCCGTCCGTATGTATAAATAGGATAGAATGGTTCTTGAGAAAGGTTTTAAAATAAAATTTGTCAAGCGGGCGAAGCCGCGAGCGTCCGCTAATAACAACATAGTATAAAACAAATTCCCTTCCGTTCCCTATATTGCCAAGCGGGTAAAGCCACGGGCGTCCGTTAGTCTAATATAATAATTTAAAAAAAACTAGTTATTATTCACACCTATTTCTTTAGAGGGCTGGGCAGAGACATTATGTACTTGTACTCACAATTCACCAGCCTCCTTTTTGACTCTCGTAAAGCCATATAAGTAAAGGGTGACTTGAAAAATTGTTCGAGGATTGACAGCAAAAAAATTACAACTGCATTGATAGCCTCCTTTTAAAAGCCGTTGATTCCTAGTTTAAATATTTATAATTGGAAATCTGATTATAGCTGAGTATATTTTAGAGTAAATCGAATTTATCAGATTGGACTGAGACCAATACTTGGAAGAAGTGCATCATAAATGAGGTCATTTTCCAACGATTATCAGGGGGCCCAGACAAGATGCATTCGCTCCGAAGCGATTCGTTTGCGATACTCGCCATCGCTTTGAAGATAACGAATGTCAATTGGTAGACAAAGTCAAGTGACTTTCGTTTTCGTCTAGGCAATAGCGTTGGTCGTCAGTTCTACCTTATCTCTATGATCTGGCGATCTTGTCGCTGTCACAACAGTGTCAACTCAATTGTGTCATAAGCGGGATTTGCCAAACCAAACAGTTTATAAATAAGACTATATGGAGGAATAATATCTAATTGTATTGTATATTACATTGAATTGAAAGTAAGTAGTTATTCTATTAATATTACAAATATGAAAGATTATGAAGATGATAAAGTCTTGACTTATTCCATAGAAAGAATGAATCTTTTTTTCCATTATCAGCAATATAATCTAGAGCATCAGAAATAAAATAAACTAATAAATAGCAATTCGCTACCCTTTTGAAGCTTATGGAAAGATGCAGTACTTTAATCAGTAAAATAAAGCGATTTTACATAAAATTAAACGGGAGCAAGAGTAACAATGACGTAGTTTACAATTAAATACTCAAAGAACTCTTTGATCGTTCATATTCCAGCCACGGGGATCTATCAAGATCTCAGTCTCGGTTTCAAAGCCGTATATGGGCTGACTGATGGTAGGAGTTGGTCAACATATATTATTAAATGCTATTGGTGACAATAAGACTTCTGAAAAATGGCAAAAGGTAATGTACCATACTGAAGCTTAGCACATAGAACCGCTTTTGATATTATATCCTCCCTTATATATTAAGTACCTAAATTAACCCTGATATTGATGAGCAAGGATTTAATCTTAGTTTTTATTAATATAGGTAGCTCAAGGCCATTTGGAATTTATATGGAACTACCAGGTACCCACTTTTCAAATCATATACACAAAAACGTTCCTCGATAACAACTCAATCCACTGGTGAACATTGCATCAAAATCCATTGTATAAGTAGTTTTAAAGATCTAAGCATACATAGGGAATGGAAGCGACATTGTGTTTTAATATGTTATTATGAGTGCATAGAGTAATATGATGATAATAAGGTTGATATAGTCGCCCTCTCTGTCCCGTTAAATTAGGCAGACATATATCCATGATATGGCATACTATTATGTTTTGTAAGCCCTATAAATAGATCAACATTGGTTATTTTTTTTGTAGACTTATTAACAAAAGAGGTACAGCTACTACCATCAACCCTATAGCTCGAGTTGAAAGAAAAGCAAGAAAGGTGTTAAAGTACAGAATCAAAGACTGATTTTTGTGGAATCAATAAACATTGTTTAATGCTGAAAATACAACTTGTGTTTTACTTTTGTACAACTAGAGATATTTTTCCTGACATAATAATAATATTATAGCCTGCTAATCAAATGATTGAGCATCGATCTTCCTTGGATTGTTTAGCTAGGAGGAGCAGCAGAGTATACAGGTTATCGTGCATGTCGTCCTCCAATGTGCCTTGAGCAAGCCCAAGCATCGCTCTATTGTGTTTCGAGTTTGCACATGGGACGACGTAGGTATTATGTTGATGCTCGATACCCCGGTGTGGCATCTTATATGGGCTTCCTCAGCCAAGACCGCTGTGACTCACCTGCAACAATTACATAGCACTTGATATATATTATATTATTGTATAAGTATATCCTTTATCAAAATTACTTTACCTAAATTATCCAAATCGGTCCAGCCATTCCTGAGTTTTAGTGGGAAAAACGAACAGTGATTTCCTCTGGGTATCTATAACATATACATACCTAAGTAGGTCCTTAAATCCTTAAATCAGCATAGTTCTAAGATATCTACAGCTGTATTTATTATTATACAATGTATATTATTATAGATTGTATTACAATAGATTTATGAATGATAAATTGACAGACTATTCTTAAGTTCTTCATAATAAATACTACGTAAGTACTTAACCCTTTGAACATTTAGGGATGAAATTCTTTTCGGTTTAAGCTAAAAGTGCTCATCATTTGCCGAATTGATAATAGCAACATGCGTGAAATCTATGCACACGTAGGTTAACGGCATCTCCTTTAGAATCTGTAAAAAACATACATAACTATCAACCCCTTGCCTGATGCAATGACTGGTGGTTCTTTGTGTCAGGTGTTGTGTAACACCCACGATCCTTTCACGGCACAAACTTGCTGAGAATTGAGATACCTAGATAGTATTATTCTTACTATCTAGGTATCTCAATTCTCAGCAACTATTTACACACAACATCGCCATTTTGTTCGCTTGTGACAGGGATCTAGCGTTCGTTCGTAGACATTCGGAAACGCGCGCTGGCGCTTGTCAAAAAGTGCCACTTGGCTAATCATTCTATACAATTAATTAATCATTTGACGATGTCGTTTCTATTAATGGAATCGACTGTTTAGAACATTGTCTATCAAATTAGCGATCGCTAAGCGTCGATCACGTGACTGACGCCTAGTCGACAACTACTGTCACTCCCATAGGTACATTATTAGAACTTTCTATTAGCGTTCGCGTAGCGTAGCGGTCGCGGAACTAAAAAAAAAAAAAAAAAAAAAAAAAAAAAAAAAAAAAAAAAAAAAAGGGCCCTTAATATTCAGTTGATAAACAGAATCTTACAAAACTTCTTCCCACGTAATATATTATTAAATGTAACATGTTGTAGCGGAGGTTAAAAAATGTTAATAGATGTGAAATGTAACATTCTACATCACTTTTACTGTTTATTAGATACCTACATTTGAAGAATCAAATGTCATAAACAGCGATGAAAATATTTATAAAATTTATTTGACAGATGAAAGTAAATAAAATGATCAAGTTACACTAGTACACTTTTATTATATTTATATTAAAGGTGACAGGGATATCCCTGTCACCTGTATTAAGCATGATTCTGAAGACAATTTAATTTACCTTATTGTTTATTATGTACCTATTACTTCATCAGTGTCATCTGAATGATACGGGTTTTAACACATTTCAATGGATAAATTTATTTATACATATTTTATCCGTCGATATACCAGTTAATAAATAGGCATTGTTTTATTATGTGCTAAAATAGTTAATTGTCTACTGCATTTGTTCATTAAAACGAATAATCGAAATAGCGCCCTGTTTGTTCACTTTTATTACTCATCCTTTAGAGGGTAGTATGAATGAAAAAATTTAAATTCATGTCGAGTTCTCATTACCTGAACTTGGCAGGAGTGTTGTTTGAATTTCACGAGGGAAAAAGGTGATTTATTTAAATGCTCTCGATGGCTTATGTGTAGTAGACTTGAATTTTGGGAGATTTTATTAATGACACGATTAGACGAATATTATTCGTCTAAATCCCTTCTTAAATATATATTTTACTAACGTAAGTAGTTCTAGAATTTATAATATAATGTAGGTCCCTGATAAATGTTATTTTATTTTTAAGTTCAAAATACATTCCAAAATGCTCGCCGGTGTCATGGCGTCTGTTTGTGACATCACTGACTCTGCTTTAAATGTATTGCATTATCTAATGTATGCACCAAGCCTATAAAGTATATAAGTATCTTTATACTTTATAGGATTTGTGCATTGATCAAACTTCATACGAAAACAAAGCAGCCCTCGAAGTATAAATTACCGCGTGGCAAAAAATGGTATCTACTAATATAATTAATTGTATTATAATAATTATATTATGTAAATGTACATATAGTTACTGTTCTGAAATCTCGTTTTTGACGGTTTTTCAATGAAATGTGGCGCCACCATACTTGACAACCTGTACGTTCGAGTTCGTGACGTCATTTACTCTAATTAGTGTTCAACTAATAATGGCGGAATGCTGTATTTTATTAAATTACGAGTAAATATCGATCTCACCCTCAATATGAAAGAAATTTTTTATTTTATTACATAATCATTTAAACTCGTGATCTTTAACTACAGTCATCATCCTCATTCCATAAGTGCGTAGGTACCTGTGTCGTCCGGCAATGGACGATGGTGCGGCGGCCGCCCTATTCCGTCAAAGGGGTAGGCACATAGGTTAGCGGTAAGAGGTCCAGGAGGCGAGCCAATTACAGCTAACTAGGATTTTTATAAACTTAATAAAGGCTCAGTCAGCTCACAGGTCACGGTTGAGTCGCTTTAAGTTTTTGATCAATGTTGCAAAACATTCTGAGAACCCATCCAATCAGCGAGAATGCGGAGTATACGATTATTGATGTTAACCTCCTGAGACCCCTGGTGATGAGCAAAATAATGATAGTTTTTTTTTTAAAGTATAGTAGCAATCACAAATACGTTTTCTTTGCACATTCGTTACTGTTTGCACCAATGATATAGCAGAAAATTACAAAAAATGTGTTAAGTAGTGACATTTTCTGCGATATCATTGGTGCAAATAGGTGGACCGACAATATGTCGACACGCCGCCCGCCGTGCTCGCACTGCAGCAAAACTAAAAGTGCTTGTGTTAGGATTGAACTTATGTGGTTGAAACGCAAGTCCAATCAAAGGATTAGGCTAAAGAGCCACCAAGCTACGTACGTACGCTCCATCATTAATTTATAGCAACTAATTTAAAGAACCATAACCTAGTTTTTATTAGATAACTATATTTTATACCTATCTGTACAGTAGGTATAGGAATGGGTAATGTCTTATCTATTCTTGTCTTAATTAAATATGTTTGAAACACGCCGTACTTACCTGTTCAAATGAACAAACTTTGTTTATGAAACTGGAATTTCCAATTAAACACTGTGCAAGTTGGTCGGAGTAGGATTAACAATGTTTATTTTGTTAGGTCGTTATTAGTTACTACACTAAAACCTTACACTGTGTGTTTGAAGCCAAAACAAAACTGGAACTTCCGTCGAGTTAACAACCTTAAAATATTTGCTTGAAGTGCTTTATTAATTAAATTTACAGTTTCACATTTACAAGTTTCATGTCATTACGAGGTGGACAGACGATATCGTAAAGGTCGCGGTAAGCCACTGGTTGCGAAAAGCGCAGCACCGAATGTTGTGGCGTTCGTTGGGGGAGATCTTTGTCTAGTGGGTGTTGATCGGCTGTAATAATGATGATGATGATGATGATGATGATGATGATGAAGTTCTAACTGCATGGCAGTAAAGAGCGCGGGGTAGTTGCAATACTGGGCGGTGTCGGTCAAATAGGAATTCTATTTGATTTCTTATTCGACTTCTAAGATTCTATATTGTTTTTTCAATATTGTGTTATTACATTCTTCTTACTTAAATATGTATAAGTGTTAGTTCTTGAATTTTATCTCCCTTAGAACTCAGGCAACTGACATTTTTGTAGAAATTTCTATATTTATGTGGGATCACATTACTATTGGTTTCTCGTGTCGATATGAGAGTCAAATGCAATATGTCTACGATTCAATATGTGATGTCAGATGCCGACGACGCGACGGTGACGACGTCGAGTTGAAGTGGCTTTCATTGTTTTACTAGGATATAGAAGTTAATATTATTCAGTTTGAGTGTAGATATAGGTGCATTTAAACTTAGAATTCTTATGACATTTTATTCTGTATGCATTATGTTACCGGCAATCTATATAATTTAGATATTTTATCGTAAAAGTCAGTTTCCAAAGTTTTTTCATGTAATTACAAGCAGGAAAGTTTGGTGACTTTTTCTTATAAATAATTTTACAATATGAATTACAAAAACTATAGTCTTGGGCTGGAGTCGAACCAGCGATTATTCCCTTTCCAGATGGAACGTTCTATCAACTGAAGCAGACACCACTAGCCCAAGACATCTAATTTTGTGATCAAATTGTGTTAAAATCGCGATTTACAGATTTTTTCATGTACTTAATGTTACGTTCCTAAGAACCCTCGGCGCTCTGTTCGGCGTCTAGCTCACTGCAAGCATATGAGTAGAGACTGTCGTCTCTGTGCGAGTGTGCATTTACCCGTAACATTTCGTTGTACCTTACTTTCACGTGTTAGAATAATACACTCGTTATTTTATACAAATAAGCTATAACTAAACGGCGAGAGTGCTTGACATTTGGTTCGCGAAATGGTGTGTACTTGGATTGGAATGGATTTATGTTCCAGTGTACCCACACTGGAACATAAATCCTAGAGCTCGTTGTATTGGTACAAATAGGTAAATGCTCTAGTCTTTTTTTTTTTTTTTTTTAGTTCCGCGACCAATGCCGCGGCCACTCTAACGTCCATTGCCGGGCGTCTCTGGTTACAAGCAGAACGTATTTCCAGTGGCGCCCGGCGGACTTTGACCACCTCTGTGGTCTCTGCGGGGGTTGGGTCGGGATGAGGATCCCGCGTCGTTGGGGTAGGGTTTTATCCCGCGTCAGTGAGTGAATCTGGTTGCGTGCTATGGGGCAAAGGCCCCGCAGCACGCAACCCTTCTAGCCTGCTTCTGTAAGGACGACGGGTGGCGATCCCGCCGTCCTCAGGCCCCGATCATGGAGGTCGATGGTCTTGGGCGTAGATGAGTCTGCGGCGCCCTCGCCGCTGACCACGGAACTCGGCGGGGAGGGTACGCTCCCTCTCCCTCTCGGCCGCCTCCTTCGCGAGCACGACTTGCTCGCAGAAGGACATGGCCGCGTTCCACCTACTCCCGCTGGAGACCATGGCTTGAAGCATTGTCTCCAGCGAGAGGGTATCCACGCCCAGACCCACTACGAGGTCCCGGCGCTGACTCGCCCACGCTGAGCACTCCACCAACGTGTGGAGTGCAGTGTCGTCGTCGGAAACCTCGCAGTGTTGACACCGGGGTGTGACCTCACGATGGATGCGAAACAGATAGCTACCGAAGCATCCATGCCCGGTAACGATCTGCGTCGCACGATACGTGAGGTCACCATACTGCCTCTGCAGCCAATCGTCCATGATCGGTCTCACCGCCGCGATGATGGTGGCACCCCACTTGGGTTGCTCAAGTCGCACCCTCCATGACTCCATGAGATCCTGACGGAGTTGGGACCGCCGGTCATCGATTTCTCGAGACGCAGGCCTGTGGTCCCGCTCCAGCGCCTCCTTGCGCCATTGCAACAATGACGCAAGGGCTCTCGCTTCCAGGTCCCATGGAGGGGTCCCGGCTAGGAGACATGCAGCCTCTCCGGAGATCGTGCGGTAGCCCCTTATTGTTTTGACGGCCAAGGTCCTCAACAGTCTGTTAAGGAGCGTTGAGTTGTTGGCCGGCAACCGCGCCGCCCATACGGGAGCCCCGTATAGGGCCATACTCCGCACGATCCCCAGGTACAGACTCCTGCAGGAAGCGTTGGGTCCCTTTAGGTTGGGCATCAGTCGCGAAAGCGCGACCGATGCCTGTGTCACCTTGGGGACCAAACTTCGGAAATGTGGTCCGAAGTTCCATCGGCTATCAAAAACGATCCCTAGATACTTCATCGAGGGCTTGACGCCTCCCACATTTATGCTGGAACCTTCAGAAGGACCGTTCCGAGGTCTGTGAAAACACAGAACCTCGGACTTGTGCAAGGCCACCTCCAGTCCCAGCCGCCGTATCCGACCCACGACTTGAGCAACACCCGTCGTGACCTTGAGTTTTGCCTCCTGGTACGTTGCACCCCGCGCCGTGACGAGGGTATCGGAGGGTACCTGAAGGCGTCGGCGTAACGTGCTATGCCGACGCCCTCAGGCAACGCACCCTGCAGCACCCAGTCGTAGCCGATGTTCCACAGAAGCGGCCCCAGGACCGAGCCCTGCGGAACACCGCACTACACATCTCGCCGAGCTGGCCCGAGCCAGCTGGGGAAAGCTATGGCCCTCTCCGAGAGATAGGCTCCGACAATACGAAGGAGGTAGAGAGGCGTTTCGTGATACACGAGCGCCTCCCTAACGCAGCTCCATGGCAAGGTGTTGAAAGCGTTGGCGATGTCAAGAGACACCGCCACCACCACCTTGCCCTGCGAGACTGCTTGCTCCGTCAGGCTCTTGACGCGCATGATCGCGCTCACGGTGGAGCGTCCCCGACGGAAACCGTACTGGTTGTCCGCCAGGTCTGGCCCCACCGTCGAGAGATGCTCGACGAGGCGTTCCGCGATAATTCGCTCAAAGAGCTTACACACCTCGTCGAGCAACACGATCGGCCGGTATCCGGACGGTGAGTCCACCGGCCGCCCCGCCTTACGGATCAGGACCAGTTTCCCCGTCCTCCACACCTTGGGAAACTGGCCCCTTTTGAGGCATGCGCTAAAGAGCCCCATCAGTCGAGGCCCGAGTTCTTCGAGGGCCAGGACCCATGAACGGCCAGGAATGCCGTCGGGTTCGGGGCAGTGATTTTCAGGCGTTTAAGCCGGAGTACTGCCGCACCTAGCTCCCCCACCCTGACTTCGGGTACGTCGTCCTCGCTGATGCTGTCCGCGTCGGGCAGAGACGGAGCCATGCGCGGAGGGACGTGCTCCTCCGCGCTCGTCGGAAACAGCGAGCCCATGACCCGCTCCAGCTGCTGCGGCTGGAGACTCTGGGTCAGTGGGGGCGCCCTAGGTCGGAGTTTCTCCCTGACCTGTAGGTACGGGCGCCCCCATGGGTTCTGCTGCAGGGTCTCCAGGAGCTCCTCGCGGGCCGCCGTCTTGGCCCGCTTTATTGTCTCCTGGAGATTATCTTTAGCCTCCCTGTAAGCCTGATAAAGCTCCGCCTCTCGGGTTGCCGCGTCGTCTGGGCGGCGATGCCTCCGGCGAAACCTGGTGTACTGGCGGCGGGCGGAGATGCATGCTGCGCGCAGCTGTGCAATCTCCGGCGACCACCAGTACACCTGCTTCCTTGCCGGTCCGGGTGTAACCCTAGGCATCGCCGCATCACAGATTTGCGACATGGCTCTCCTGAACCACTCGCCTCGGCATCCACATCGGCAGGCCGGTTCGGTGCCGGAATCCAGGCCTGCACGATGGAAACCTCCAGGAGAGCCTCCCAATCCAGATATTGAAGTGCCCAACGCGGATCCGGGGGATTTTCTACCGGCTGTGGGAGGTCAGGTGGGGGGACGACATCGAATCGGATGTACCGATGGTCCGAGTGCGTCTCCTCACCCTCCTCCACGTGCCAGCCAGTAATACGGGCGGCGAAGGCAGAGGTCGCAAACGAAACGTCCACGACCGAGCTGGTCCCTGGCCGCCAGAAGATGGCGACATTCCCGGTTGAGGACCTCCAGACCACGTGTTCTGGTCCAGTCCTCAAGAAGCCTCCCCTTGTCCCTGGTTTCCCGGGAGCCCCACTCCTCACTCCAGGCGTTGAAGTCTCCCAGGAGCAGGACAGGGTGAGGACGGCACGCAGCGAAGACGACGTCGAGCTCAGTGAGCCATAGCTCAAACTGAGTTTCGTCCAGTGTCGGCGAGATGTAGGTGGCCACGACTGCCAACCCATCATATACCGCCGCAACACACCCTCGGCCTCTTGCAATGATAGCAAGGCGCAAGTTGTCTGCGGCGGACCCCCCGAAGATAAAACAGGCCGAGCCGTCCTCGTCCACCGGGCTTCCCGGGTGGACGTAGTACGGCTCGGCGACCACGGCCAAGTTTATGGACCACTGCCGGATGCTCTGGTACAGAAGATCCTGAGCAGCGCGGCAGCGGTTCAAATTCACTTGCAGGATGCGGATATGGGCGTCAGACATTAATGGACGTCCATATCAGCATCCCGCCGAGAAACATCTGGCCGTGCAGTAGCGGCACCCCCACCGCTCTCAGCGGACGGACGAGGCTTTGGCCTCGAGGCGGCGCAGGTTGTGCTGCCGACCCGGTGGTCCGCAGTTTTGCCCTCCGCCTCGCATCTGAAGCAGCGAGGCAGGGCATCACAGGCACTTGCCTTGTGACCGGGCCGGCTGCAGCGGAAGCACCGATCGCCCACGGTGACTTCCGCTGTGCACTGCACTCCGACGTGCCCCACCACCATGCACCGGAAACATCTGGTTTCCCAGGCACGAAGGAGGTGCACCTGCGCCTTTAGGAAGCCCCCTACGAGGAGGCTTCGTCCGTCCGTCACTTTCAGTGCCACCGCGACGGGGCACTGGACGACTGTCATCCCATGACCAGTGGAGCCGAAGGAGATGTCTCCAGCCTTCACCTGGTTACGGGGGCAGCCGCCCGCCTCCACGACGGCGGAGATTACTTCCTCCGTCGTGGCCGCATCATCCAGACCCGTGATGCGCAAAGCAGCGCATTTGGAGGGTCTGGTGACGCGGACGGCTTCTGCGTCCAACGCGTCCCTAAGCTGCGCTGCTAGGGCGTCAGCTTTAGGGCCGCTGGAGGCGCCGGAGACCTCGAGGAGGCGAGCCCTGGTGCGTGTCGTCTTGCACTGGAGACCCCCCTGTATATCGAGGGCTGAGAGGTTGACTGAGGACTTCACGGTCCTCAGGACACCAGCGTACCCCACACCCCTCTCCACACCCTCCGTCGTCACCGTAAGGACGACGGCTGTGGAGCGAGGAGCGCGGGGCCTCTTCGGCGCATTCGCCGCGGCGGCTTTGGCCACTTTCTTGGCCGCTTTCTTGGCGGCCTTCGTCTTCCTCTTCTTGGCCCCCACTACCTCCCATCCCTCCCGTCCGGAGGGATGTAAAGAAGCAGCGGGACCGTTAGAGGAAGAGGAGGCGGCAGGGGTGCCGCTCTTCTTGCCGCGCCCCTTCGCCTTCCGCGCCTGGGCCGCGGTCTCGGCCGGCAACCGGTACGCTGGAGCGGACTGGGGCGGAGCGGGGCGGCGGACAGCGGGTGTGCCGCTTGGTCCTGGAGCGGGAGAACCGCCAACAGCCACCGCGTATGAGAACGCGGGACGTGCTAGCGGAGGGCGGTACGCCATGTCCTCCAGGACCGCGAGGCGCCTCTCGATCGCCGTCAGGACCTGTACCATAGTCGGCACAGGCTGTGGCGGCGATCCGGGCGCCGTGTTGGGCGCCGTGGTGGGCGCAATTGTGGGCGCCGTGGTGGGCGCCTTGGTGGACGCCGTGGTGGGCGCCTTGATGGGCGCCGTGGTGGGCGCCGTGGGTGGCGCCGTCTTCGGCGCTGGTCGAGCCGTCGGAGGAGGAGGCGGCAGCATGGGACCGGGAGGCACCTTGACCACCTTGGTCAAGTCAGCGACCTCCCGCCACAGGTCATCCATCTGCTTCCTGGAAGCAGCGAGCTCCGCCTCCAGGCTCGTCACCTGCTTCCGGAGCCTCGCCTCCTCCTTGGTGACGCTCCGCGCGAGGAGCTTGTTGAGGGAAGATTGGGCTTCATCCAACAGTGAAGCCACAATCTTCTTCCTCCCCGCCACGTTCCTGTTGCCCCGCATGGCCGCGTTCATGCGGGCAAAAATGCTCATAAGCTCCCGCGCGGGCGGCCCACCGATTTCCCGGCGACTTCGCTGGGACAGTTGTACCGAGGACGGAGGAGGAGTTGGCGGCCGCCTTCTGTACGCGTCAAGACGCGTACGCACCGTCTTGACCGGCACCTCCTCCTCCGAATCGCTGGAGAGGAGGGACCCTCACCCGGAGCAGCTGGTGCTACGGTCGCGCGGCGGCCCCCCCTTCTCCTCTAGGGTCCTCTTCTTCGTCGCAGAAGAGCGGCCCTTCTTCTTCACACTGCTGGGAGCTGACCAATCGTCAGTCCCAGCAGCAGCAGTTCCTTGGGGCGTCGACGTCGCGCTGCGACCAGGCAGCGCGGCGCGAGCCCCCAAATCGATAGGCATCAGAATCAGTTCATCTTGCATAAGGTCGTCGGTTGACACTGCCCGAGAAAGGGCAGTGTCGGGACCGGAGGTCTCTTCTGGGTTATCCATAGGAAAACAAAATCTCAAAAATTTGGCCAATCACAAGTACAGACTAGGACGTTCGGTCACCCAACTTGCCACTGCGTTACCGTGGTCAAGTTGGGGTCCAGGGCGGACGGCGAGGACGTAGTCACTAATCACTTGGGGCCCCGCCCCAAATGCTCATAGTCTAGTCTATATTCACCCTAACCTGGGATCAAAATTTTATGATTTATAAATGTATCACGTAAAATATACCTAGGTTATATTAAGTTATTATTAATAATTTATTGAGAAAACAATCAATAAGTAACTCCTTCTCAACTTCGTATTTATCCAAATTAATTTGTTTATAAATATCTTTTATCCATTACGTGGCGCGTTTAGATAAACGACGACGTTCATGGGGCTCGAATAAAATAAGAGAGTTTCGAAGCTCGCTCATTTGTTCAATATAAATGTAAGAGATTATGTCGTCTCTACATCATCGCAGACAGCTCTATTTGGATTATGAGACATTTACTGCATGGTACCCAAATTCTATATTTTCAATTTAGTAGCTAATTTTGTAATTTATATTGTACACGATACTTAATATGTGTTTTAAAATCAGTTTAGTAATTACGGAGCTTTCCATTCAAACAAACAATCAAATATTTCCTATTTGTAATAAACTAGTGAATGCCCGCGACTTCACCCGCTTGACAAATTATGTACACAAAAAACTTCCTCGAGAACCACTCTATCGAATTGATGAAAACCGCATCAAAATCCGTTGCGTAATTTCAAATATCTAAGCATACATACGGAACGGAACGACTTTGTTTTATACTATGTTATGATAAGTATAATAGTAGGTACCTATAGACGTATAGTATAGACAAGAATAAGTATAATTATTTGAAAGTCATTTAATATTTTGTCATGCCTACATTTGTCAAAAGGTAAATGATATTGACTAAATTTATATTGACTCAGGTACAAGAACTAAACCTACTCATTAAATCGTGTAGACACGAGCTTGGATAGACATGATAATTACTTGAGAGATAGTTAGTGACACAGAAGGTGCAAAATTACGGTCTGTTGCCGAGAGATTTAACTTGAATCCAATCTTTACTGACTCAAAGGATTGTTCTAACCCCCTAAACCCTAAAATTAGTTTCTGTGAACAATCTATCTCAATATGTTAAAGGATTGAATACTGAAGTTCTTGAAAACAAAGTAATAATAAAAGTCTAAATGAAAGATTATTATCAGGTAATATTCTAAATATACTTAGGTAGTAGAGATGCCCTTGAAATTCATAATTAAAAATATCGGTAAATTTGATCCGAGCAATTTTCTAGAAGTTAAGAGTGAATCCTGATAAAAATTAGGTGTGGAATATTGAAAGCGCCATATTTAAGTACCTACGTGAATTTGGACTCCACGCAAATGTGGCGCGTACGAGCATACAGCAACATATTATTATCTAATATGCTTATAATCGCCATGTCTGTGTTGCGAATTAAACTTAATTTCTTTCTTTCTTTCCTTTACCCAGTTGAGAAACAGAACATGTTGTGTTTCTATGTTAATACATTTAGGATCTCAAATGAACTGACCCTTAACCAACACAAACTTTATAAGGGGATCAATCGCAATGGAAAAGTCAGGTATTACTCTCGTCTCAGTGTATTAGAGGGTCTCCCTAACAAATACGAAGGTAACGGATTATGATTACATTTCCCTTTACGGGCCCTTCCATTGCTTTATCCGTTGCAGGCAAAGAGTGAATGGAAAAAGGTTTTTTCACGTTCAATTTTTAATGAAAGGGTCATGTGAATAGTAGTAAGTACCTACATGACATGACATGGGAACATATCAATAATTATAGTAATTCTCTCACAATTACCTAGAATATACTCGAACCCACTGCCCATCCTTATCAAGGGGAATGCTCTTTCTACTGAGTTACAATTACCAATACCGACATCACCCAATCTTTGCTTCATATTATAATTTCTAGATCGCGCTATGAAGGTTAGCTTTATTTATTATTTGTGTCTAAATATTTAAGAATAGTAGAAGCAAACTCATTGGATTAAATTAAAAATACCTACTATTATTTTTTATTCTTATATAATTCTATTTATTATAAATTGCAAGTGGTGCACCTGTCAATCAACGGCATCAGCTCTGCCAAACATATTATAGATATAGCGGCCGGTTTGGGGCGATGACGTGAGACCAGCAAAGTTACTGGTAAAAAGTGGGCAAATAATATGCCTCAATATGATGCTTCAAATTAACTAAATATACTAAAATTGGATTTCGTGACACAGATTAGTCATTATCACAATACAAATGCTACTTCAAAGTTTTGCACATTGCCAGTAATTTTCAGGGGCAACCCTATTGCCGTTACTGGGTTCTATATATATAGCAAACCATAACCACTCTGTAATTTAAACCAACATTCCAACAGCCAGGACAGATGTTACATACCAGTAAATATAATCTCTGCAGTCCACACCATAAAATATACTTAATAGAAAATTGTGAAAGTTTAATAATTGTTATATTTCGGTTCTCTCGCTCTCAGCATTATGTTCATTATAAATAAACCTATGTGATGAAACATAGCAAAGAGATATCAATGCACTTAATATATACCTATGCATGTAATATTACCTGTCCATCATAATCATGTTATACCAGAGTTTATCTGTATACGAGCATGCGTATAGTATGTCAGCTTGTGGTTTGCGGTCATTACCGCAGACTATCGAAGGCAATATGACGCCTATGTTGTTTCTGTACTATGTTGACGTCCATACTGTGTACATACCTATAATAATATGTACCTTGATTACATGCAAAGGATTCCTGTGTGCAACCAACTTCCGAACCGAAAAAAGGAGAAGGTTCTCAATTTGACTGTTTGTTTTTTTTTATGTTTGTTTCCTCATATCTCGGGACTGGTTCAAAGATTTAAAAAAAAAATTAAATGAAAGCTACTACCTTCCAAGTGGTCCCATTTCAATTAAGTCCCATTCTGACAATTATTTGGTCCCATTTCGGTAATTTGAAGTCGGTTGTTGTGTCAATTTTTGACGTGTATTTTAGAATGTCTCTTTGTAGTATTTAACTTTGTATCATATTGTATTTAGATAGATCTAGAAGGATAGTTACCGGTTTGTTGTCCTGACGAAAATTTAAAAGAGATTTCCCACTGGTTTATCTTATCTTGTCTTCAAAATATATAGTAAACTGATAGTAGATCAGCCAGCCATCTTTGAACCCACATACCGTATTCCAAAGAAACACACTTTCCCAATCCCATTTATTTGGGTGATGGGCTTCACTATACTCGTACTTAAACCGGGCACAAGAGGGAAGGTCGTGAAGATTATACGGGGTTTTATTCAAAGCATGTTTTCCTAGTATTGTTTGATATCGGATAGTTACAAAGAATAAAGAAACGCTTGTAGATACTTTTAAAACATGTCGGTATTTGTTAGCGGTTACAATCGTTGCGAATAACCAAATGAAATTTTCTCACATTTCGCAATATTTACAACGAGGAGGTAGCTACCGCAATCAATTCAATAACTAGCTGATACCTGCGACTCATCACGCTTGGAATAGTACTCCTACCCAATCTCCAATGGATAAAAACCAACGGTTATTTTGATGTAGGTATCCATTTGGTATTCAACATCCACACATTTGAACTTACCAGGGGTAGGTTTATTATTAAGTCGTTTTGTATACTTAATTAAGATAAATCTGCCATTCGACACACAAAAGGACCGTCGTTACAAAACTGTTCCCACATAAACGTTAATAGGAGCTAACATTATGCTTGGCGTGGGAACACTCCTCATTACACCTTATACCATCCTAGTTGTTTTTCCCCCATGCCCGGACTAAGTGCAATTTATATTAATGCCGTCATATTTCACGTTGGTTACCCGCATTTTCATATTGACCGTGGACCGAGCTCCCATGATAATGTTAAAGGACCCACCTCCGTCATTTTATTTGGGAGCTGATTAAATTTACACGCCTAACGCGGTTTGCTGTAAAATTAAATCCCCTAATACGAGTGTTGTGTAAGATTTACGAAATAATAAAAGCTTATTTAATAGAGACTTTGCGAAAACCGACTAGGTCAATAATATAAACACAGAAAATACTGAAACTCCGAAACAATATGTTCGGACTGTAGAGATTCTATTTAGCGGTATGTAACATATGTCCTGGCTATGGGAATTTTTGTTTGAATTACTGAGTAGTTTTGAATATTATATAGTGCCCGATATCGACAATAGGCTTGGCCTCTACTACGTGGGACCCACAAAGTTACTGACAAATTGTGTAATACACCTCTGCCTACCTCTTCGGGGATATAGACGTAATATATCATTTCGGCTGGGTCTGTCAATCATTTCAAATGGTTATAATCGACCGAAAAATATTTCGTGACACTATAACCAGTATGGTACGGTTCACCATCTTTAGAATGTTTCTAACTCGCATGACGATTCATGCGAGTTTGATTCTACAACAGTAGGTACCTATTTACAATCCTACGGTGACATATATATAGATATATGGTCCGGGCATCGAACTCGTTACCTCTGGAGTAGTAGCCTACATGCAGATCCTAAGTCAGTTCAACTGCCTACGCCACTGAAACAATATTAGTTAACTTACAGGTTTAGAAGTTCAAGAAATGAAGAGTCTATTTTGCATTACAGAGAAATATTGTCTTATTGTGTTTTTTTTGTCAATACCTTTTCCCAGTTGATTGTTTTCCTATTTCAAATGCTGGTTATTCCATTTATATTTGAGTTTTTCTATCCGTCTAATATCTTTACGTGTTTCTGTACTCTGTTAATTTTAAATAACGTAAAATCTTTGCTCGTATTTTGTTACATTAAATTATTGCTTTTAAGAAACAATGAAGTCTTCCGTCTGTGTCAATTTATTTACATTCAGAAAGAGGTATGTCAGTAAATAGAAATTAATGAATTTTATGAACCAGATAGCATGCTATTTAAATTTAATAAAATACAATTGCTCAGTTTATAAAAATCATGGTTCATTGGTTTGGTTGAAATTAAGTTATATTCGTTAAAATCAATAGTCAGGTTATTGAGATTCGCATACATTTGGTGCTCCGCAATAGAGATTTAGTATTACCTCGTATGACAAAAAAAACCTATTTCGAATAAGGATAAAAAGTTTATTTCCACTTAAACAAAACCGCGAACATCAACCAGTATGAAATAAATCTCATATTTTAATGGTGTCTCTTGTTTGATTCACAACAATAAGTTCAACACATTGAAAAGGCATAAACTATAGACGGGGTCGTCTGGCGTCGCACTGCTGTTGAAAAACCTTTTCAAAAGCTCTACGTGCACTCGGCTTTTCAATAAATGCTCAATGAATACCTCCAACGAAACCTACCTGCTCTTCTGAAGATTAATAACGTTTCGTTTTTTGTGAACAACCAGATATATAACTAGGTAGGTTTATAACTTTCGGACTGAAAAGGACATGACTTTTCCATTTTTACAGGTAATGTTTCAAAGATAACCTTCGTAATTTTATGCCATTAATTACAATGCCATGAAAAATATTATTGACAACTAGCGGACACCCGGGTGAAATAGTTTAATGGTTCCCATTCCCGAGATAAAAAGTGACCTATATTATACTATATTATTACATCAGGTATCTGCCTGTGAACGTCCCGTTGAAATTGATCCAGCCGTTCCAGAGATTAGCGCGAACAGACACAAAATTTCAATACATTTTTTATGAAAGTATCGTTTATATTTTTATACTTTTGCTTTAAGTGGAACGTTGTTAATTTGAAATTAAAAAGACACTTAAATATTATTTACCTATTTGTATGGATATGGATAAGACCGAATTGTGTTTGAACAGTTTGAAAATAGAGTTTTGATCGTAGTGAATATTAAAACGTATTATTGCGATTTCCATACAGAGATTTACTTAATAATCCTTCGACTTCTTTATTTTCTATTGTTCTTCGTACATTTTAAATTTACAGACATATTTTTTCGTATCTACATAAGCTTGAGTGAACCCTTCCATATTATATACATTTATCCAATAAACAAGTTCAGAGGTGAACGAACATAGACATTGAATATTAAATAAGACGCCAACAAGCATGAAACTGTACATACCTCCATTCGAAATTGAATCAGATTATTGAATGAGTGTTCTGCGACATACGACATCTGTTTCAAACATTGAACTAAAGATGTAATAGAAGTGCCATTTGAATATCTAATAAATGGTTATGTAAATTATCTGATAGCTTGTAATAAAGGACTTAAGTTTCAAGTACATGCTTGTCAGTTCATTGGCTATGAATTTAATTCAATAGCGGGACATATTATTATAACACTATGCGAACTTCTGTAACTTCACCTGTGTGGAATATCTTTCCCGTTACCAAATCCCACGGGAATAATATTAATAGGATAAAAGTAGCTGAAGCCAGAGGATAAAAATGGATTAGGTCAATGCAGCTATTGTAGAAGAAATTAGATTCATTGAATGTATGTCGCCCCACGAGAGGCATTTTCTTTCCTTTTCGGTAGATAATTGCTAATTCCTTTATCTTAATTTTACTATCATTATAAATCTAATCTATTTTACCTCTTCTAAACGTAAACAAAGGCGATTAAGTGATGCTTTCGAATTTTATCTTCTTGAATAATTGCTTTAGCTTATATTCTTCCATAAGATCTCTCCTTAGGTAATCACAGAAGGGATTTAACATGAAAATGTGTAATTTTGTTTCTTAATCTTCATATTTTATTTACTGCCAATTTAAACGAGGTTTATTTACAATAAGAATTACAATGTACATAATTATATACTAAAAATATTTACATTACAAAATATCGTTTAAAAAATCCTCCACGTCATTGCCGATTGGGAAGGTTCCCAGAATGTTGGCTGTGTTGCCGCGTTGGATGGCGATACTTATTCTTTTGGCCAGAAAATAGCCAGAAGATGTAATAAAATTGTTCGTACCTAAGACGAGACATGTCATTTCTAGACAGCAATATTTCGGTCACCGTCATCTAGATAATTTACGTTACGTGAGGTCGGTTTACATGGACCGGGAGTTTCATAGCATACAACAGTGTATTCGCCTTCTTTCATCCTGTCACAAGTGAGTGACTTCGATAACAGGCTTTACCTCTTTCTTTACCTATGTCTTTTAACAGCTAATGAAATTCATTTGGATTTCCTTCTAAATATTTTTTAAAAAGTAGTGAAGGAGCATTTTCTCTCCCATTGCAATAGTGCCTTGATAGTATTTTCTCCTATGTATTTAACTTTTTAGATTTGTCTTTACTTTATTCTTATTTTTTTACGTATTAAATATATCTGATGTTATATAGTTTGATTTTTTTAATTTATTTATTTAACGTTTCACAAAATAAAATACACAATTATTAAATAAACAGCACAAAAACCACTAAGATTTAGTTTTGTGCTGTTATGAGTCTACTAATTAACATTACAATATGCATACAATATACAGTTTTGTAGGTTTTAACTAGGTACTTACTTATATTAAAATACCCACTTAACATAAATATACTAAATTCGTATCGTACAGTCATATCCCACTTATACAATTATATTATAGAAGTGAATTTAAAAACACTACTTAAAATTTAATATACTGTAATTGTATGTATTTACTTAGTTATTTATTACTTTATTAATAATATATTTATTTCACACTTCTTGTTAAACACACTCTGCTTCTCTAAACAATAATTATATTTATCCTCTAAACATCTAAGGTCTGCTGGCAGAAAAGTCATCTTTTTGACTTAAGCACGCCTTTGTGCATATTGTTTTTAATAATAACCGACGTATGTATATATTTTAATGTACAATAAAGAATAAAAAAACGTTTTTACCACTAACAGAAACTCAGAACTCTAATTGAAAAAATGTTTATTTAAAATCTTTATTCTATCGATTAAACTAGAAGGTACCTATTTATTAGTTGTTTATACTTGAAATTTATTTAAAACACTACGCTTTTACGATAATTTGAAAAAAATCGGCCAAGTGCGAGTTGAACTCGCGCATAAAGAATTCCTTACCATCATCTATAAAAACGACAAATCAATTACGATTGTTGTAAGGGCGCCCTTAAATATTTATTTGATTTTGCTTTTCCTCAGTATTTGTTGTTATAGCGGCAACAAAAATACATCATCTTTAAAAATTCAACTAACTATCACGGTTCATGAGAGATACAGCTTGGTGGGAGACGGCTGGACGGACAGGGGAGCCTTAGTAATGGGTCCTGTCTAACCTTTAGGTAAGGATAGGTACAGAAACATAGGTTAGTAGATATAGATACCCACCTAATTTTCCATTGTCAACTCGTTTAAACAAGCTTATTCCTAAAGTATTCTTTCAAACTACGAAATTAATTCGAATTAATTAGCATTCAAACAAGGATTAATTTTTGGATGAATCGTGCTTAGAATATTTTTTTCAAACTCTCTGAATCTGGTGCGCAGTGTTTTGCTTTGATTAAATTACAGAACTTTGTAACTGTCTTTGCTGAATATAATTAGAATGTTGGTAGTTAAAATACAATTCTTCTTTAATTTGCATGCTTAGTTGGTTGACTTAAGAATGAAAAGTAAAAAGAAATCTTAAGTTAACTTTTCTAATTTTTATACGATGATTAACGTTTTGAACGAAACACTCTTGTAGGTACTGTTCCAGTGTACCAAGGGTTACTGTAACTTATATACCTACGTGTTTTTGTTCAATATATGTACTTACCAATTGTTAAATCCACTACCCTGAGTTAGAATCAAGATCGATAACCATCTGTGACTTAAGCTACATCTATGCAAGATTTTCAAAATTTTTGTATGGATAATAACAAAAAAATAAAACAAAATAGTTTTATTGCTCGGAACTTGCAAAGTCTCCACGGGAACACATTACTATGTCACTCTGGAATAATGTAGCTTCACCAAAAAGAATTTTTCAAAATCGGTACAGCATTTACGGAGCCTTATTCAATTCAAAAAAATAATCAAATCTCTCTTTATAATATTAGGATAGATAATTATGTAGATATCCGAAAATTCTAAATAAATTTTCTTACCAACTTTACTCTAATTTAAAAAAGAAAGCGCTACGGCTTGTAGACAAGTGATTCTCTCTCTCCAAAAGTGAATCATAGGACACAACGTGTAGACATAATATTATTATATCCTGCTCGTAAAACGAAAGGTTAGTGGGAGGGAAAAGGTAGTGAGTATGTCTGGCCTCATGCAAATATAACGATAACATGTCTTTAGTGTCAATAAACTGTTACCTACTCAGTTTTACGACACGATAAGTATATTGCTGGTCTTATATCTTTGTTCGCCATTAGTTTTGCAGTCTCTCACTAAAATTACTTTTTTGTTACAGATTGGGGACATCGCGGAATTTATTGTAAAGGTAAGGATTAATTTTAAGACATTTGCTATCACTTTTACGTTTTACTTTTTAAGTAAGGTCTTCGTCCAATGTGTATTGCCAACGATGACCTACTGAACTGAGACATGGCCATTGACGATACGCCTTTTGCAGAAGCTCGCTGTGGCCCAAAGCCAGCCCAAAGAGCAATGGAAAGGGTTATCATCACTTCGTGATCGAATTCGTAACGACGAGATCCGAAGGAGGACCAGGGTCACTGACATAGCCCACAGAGTCGCCTAGCTCAAGTGGCAGTGGGCAGGACACATCCCTCGTAGAACCGATGGCCGATGGGGCCAAAAAGTCCTTGAGTGGCTACCGCGTACTGGAAAACGCAGCGTGGGTAGGCCTGCCGCAAGGTGGACCGACGACATCGTTAAAGTCGCAGGAAGCCATTGGATGCGGCAAGTGCATGACCGAATGATGTGGTGTTCCTTGGGGGAGGCCTGTTCCCATGATGAATATCCATACAATCAGGACCATCTAGTCTTAAACTTGGTGAGCAAAGCTTGCACTATGACAACTACATAATAAAACCACTTGTAAGTACTCTGAAACTAGTATTAGAAGATTGTACAAATATTTGAATTGACCACTGGATCTAATCATGGACCTATGAGGTAACAATCTCACGCTCGTACGGTCAACCGACTACGCCACTGCTTAGAATTGATAGGTAAACCTAGGGTGGAGTAATATTTATTTATTTATTAACTTTGAAGAAAGTTTACAGACTAATAACAGTTTTGTTGTAATGATAAATGTGTACAAATAATATTGCTTACAACAAGCCTCCATAGGTAGGAAATAACATATAACCTTACTAAATACTATCTAAGAAAATAATATAAATACTAACATTAAAATACCAAAAATAAAAAATTAACAGTCATGTTAATGACTATTAATAAAAAGAAAATAAGGTTTTTCACAAACAGTAACAGTCTGTGTAGCAACCAGTATTAATCAATACTAAATTAGGTATCAACATAAAAAGAATAATTATTAGTAGACAACAATCTGAGCACCGCATCCCACACTTTCAGAGAAAACAATATGAGAAAGAGAAAAAATAAAATTAAAATATGTATCTTGATATTAATTAACATAAGAAAAACTAATTGTCTGTGTACTACCGCATCTCACACCCTATCAGTGAAAAATGGTTCCGCTAAGAGCTGCTTGCCTTGGTGCAAAACAGATCAAATTGCAAATCAGAAAGTAGTTAATTATAGCTGCGTGCACTTCGCAGTAAAAAGGAATAACACCTGTAATTAATAGTTGCAAATCGTGCATTTAGCAAAGGTCTTAGTCTAAGACCAAGCTGGTTTGTCCGCAATCCAATTTTGGACAGAGCCTCGGGACAGTGTATTGTTCCGTTAGCGACGTTATTTAGTAAGAAAACAGACGTTATAGTGAAAAAGTAACATAAATTGCAACACACTTCGATGGGTGCGAAGAACGCTTAAGCCAGAAAGCTTATTATAGTATTAATGATTTCTTAGATGACAAGGCTGTCTGGTTGTAACACGAATTGCCTTTCTAAATAACTCTGTATTAGATTTAAGATGAAATATTTTGAAAAAGCCGAACTGAGTTTCTTGAGGGCTCTTCTCAGTCTCGTTGCATTTTGAAACCCTCGGTAGAGTCACACCAACTTTTGACGAATCTAAATAATTTTCTAAAAATTTCAAAGATAATAAACGTTATTTTATTTTATTTTATTTTGAACAAAGCGGCAATAGCCACAGTAGAGGTACCTAGTATTCCAGTCATTTTGACACTCCTCGTAGTTTAGTAATCATTAAGAATTTTCACAAAATATTTTCTCCTGAAAGTTTGGCTTTTGTTCCCATCGAATTAATCAACTAGTTCTTTGTTTAACCACATCACTCACAATATTGATTAAAATGGGAAACCAATAATGTTACTCATACATTTAGGTTAGGTACTACCGCTTAATTAATATCCACAGAAAATTAAATTACAGTTGTGTATTAGCGTTTAGTAATATCAAAAGTCCCATTCTGTTTATCAAAGTCGAAAATGTCGTCAACGAGAATCTACACAAGGGGGGAGTCTACATCCTAAAAAAAGAAGAATTCGAAAATTCTTAATCAATCCAATCAAATCAAATCAAATACTCTTTATTGTACACAAAAACATAAACAAATATATATACATATTTTTAAAAAGAATGTACAACAGGCGGCCTTATTGCTAAAGAGCAATTTCTTCCAGACAACCTCAGGATGGAAAGAAAATTGTTGAAATTGATAGGGGTTGTGCACAATGTAATATAAATATTATACATAAAAATAAAAGGTATTACAAAGAGAGTAGATGGTTGTGAAGTTCAAGAGATAGATAAGAAGATAAAATATTAGTGAGGAAAATGCCTGTTTTAAATATTAAAGGATACTTTAATATATAAATAGATAGAATAGAAGATATAGATAGCGTTAGCGAGTTTCTAGTTAACGGAAGTGAGTATGGATAGTAATCCTTTACCATATTTTTAAAAGATACTATTGTTTGAGCGCGTCTGATATGTAGCGGCAGGGCATTCCATAGACGAATTGCTTGAATAGTGAAGCACTTAATTGATCCCACTTTTACTTCTTTATTGATCCCACGGCACTTTATTTATATTTTATTCTTAATTGATCCCATTTTTATGTAGTCTACTATTATCAACTGATCCCAAACCATATTTTTCTTATAAAAGCACTTTTTGCAGGTACGGTTTACAAATAAGGTAAGTAATTTGAATGACTGAAAAGGCGGTTATTAAAATCTTGTTACAGTGGCTCGCAGATCTGAATTTCTTCATCAAGCATCAGGCGTTACAATTAATGTAATAAAGGGATTAAGGAGAACAATATAAAAAAGGGACATGTGATTAAAATTGTGTGATAATAAAAAAAACAAAAGAATCAAAATATTCCAAAATTCAATAAAACTTAAGAAAGTGTATTTATATCAATTTCGAAGTACAAGTTAATATAAATTATAATTATCGATTTAAAGTATTGTACAAAATTACGCCTACGGTAGATTAAAACAGCTTTAACACTCCAGTTATAAATGTTATCAAAAAAGATAACTTGTACAAAACTGATGGGGCTCTTTAGCGCATGCCTCGAAAGGGGCCAGTTTCCCAAGGTGTGGAGGACGGGGAAACTGGTCCTGATCCGTAAGGCGGGGCGGCCGGTGGACTCACCGTCCGGATACCGGCCGATCGTGTTGCTCGACGAGGTGTGTAAGCTCTTTAAGCGAATTATCGCGGAACGCCTCGTCGAGCATCTCACGAGTGTGGGGCCAGACCTGGCGGATAACCAGTTCGGTTTCCGTCGGGGACGCTCCACCGTGAGCGCGATTATGCGCGTGAAGAGCCTGACGGAGGAAGCAGTCTCGCAGGGCAAGGTGGTGGTGGCGGTGTCTCTTGACATCGCCAACGCGTTCAACACCTTGACATGGAGCTGCGTTAGGGAGGCGCTCGTGTATCACGAAACGCCTCTCTACCTCCGTCGTATTGTCGGGGCCTATCTCTCGGAGAGGGCCATAGCTTTCCCCAGCTGGCTCGGGCCAGCTCGGCGAGATGTGTCGTGCGGTGTTCCGCAGGGGTCGGTCCTGGGGCCACTTCTGTGGAACATCGGCTACGACTGGGTGCTGCGGGGTGCGTTGCCTAGGGGCGTCGGCGTAACGTGCTACGCCGACGATACCCTCGTCACGGCGCGGGGTGCAACGTACCAGGAGGCAGCACTCAAGGTCACGACGGGTGTTGTTCGAGTCGTGGGTCGGATACGGCAGCTGGGACTGGAGGTGACCTTGCACAAGTCGGAGGTTCTGTGTTTTCACAGACCTCAGAACAGTCCACCCGAAGGTTCCAGCATAAATGTGGGAGGCGTTAACATCGGCATCAAGCCCTTGATGAAGTACCTAGGGATCGTACTTGATAGCCGATGGAACTTCGGACCACATTTCCGAAGTTTGGTCCCCAAGGCATCGGTCGCGCTTTCGCGCCAACCTAAAGGGACCCAACGCCTCCTGCAGGAGACTGTACCTGGGGATCGTGCGGAGTATGGCCCTATACGGGGCTCCCGTATGGGCGTAAAGGTTGGCGGTCAAGGGGAACGTGACGACGACACACCGCACTCCACACGTTGGTGGAGTGCTCAGCGTGGGCGAGTCAGCGCCGGGACCTCGTAGTGGGTCTGGGCGTGGATACCCTCTCGCTGGGGACCATGCTTCAAGCCATGGTATCCAGCGGGAGTAGGTGGAACGCGGCCGTGTCCTTCTGCGAGCAAGTCATGCTCGCGAAGAAGGCGGCCGGGAGGGAGAGGGAGCGTACCCTCCCCGCCGAGTTCCGTAGTCGGCGGCTAGGCCGCCCCAGACTACGCGACTACGCCCAAGACTATCGTCCTCCATGATCGAGGCCTGAGGACGGTGGGATCGCCACCCACCGTCCTTACAGAAGCAGGCTAGAAGAGTTGCGTGCTGCGGGGCCTTTGCCCCATAGCACGCAACCAGATTCACTCACTGACGCGGGATAAAACCCGACTCCAATGACGCGGGATTCTCGTCCCGACCAAACACCCACAGAGACCACAGAGGTGGTCAAAGTCTGCCGGGCGCCACTGGACATACCCTCTGCTAGTAACCAGAGACGCCCGGCAACGGACGTTAGAGCGGCCGCGGCCTTGGGCCGCGGAATTTAAAAAAAAAAAAAACTTGTACAAAAATATAAATACATCAATTAAATATTTATGCAAATCGACATAGCAATTAAAGTAAACTTTCTAGATAGATAATGCCAAATAAAAAAGTTGTAAGATAAACAATACGAATTATTGTGAAAAATTATAGGACTAATCTAGATTATTAGTTATACTCGTATCACTCGCTTTGTGTTGTATAAAAAATATTGGTGAGTAAAAT
>OY748295.1:11760888-11823260 GCA_963556515.1 Nudaria mundana | reverse complement strand
GGATGAAGCCCAATCTTCCCTCAACAAGCTCCTCGCGCGGAGCGTCACCAAGGAGGAGGCGAGGCTCCGGAAGCAGGTGATGAGCCTGGAGGCGGAGCTCGCTGCTTCCAGGAAGCAGATGGATGACCTGTGGCGGGAGGTCGCTGACTTGACCAAGGTGGTCAAGGCGCCTCCCGGTCCCATGCTGCCGCCTCCTCCTCCGACGGCTGGACCAGCGCCGAAGACGGCGCCACCCAGGGCGCCCACCACGGCACCCACCAAGGCCCTAAAGCTGACGCCCTAGCAGCGCAGCTTAGGGACGCGCTGGACGCAGAAGCCGTGCGCGTCACCAGACCCACCAAATGCGCTGCATTACGCATCACGGGTCTGGATGACGCGGCCACGACGGAGGAAGTAATCTCCGCCGTCGTGGAGATGGGCGGCTGCCCCCGTGACCAGGTGAAGGCTGGAGACATCTCCTTCGGCTCCACTGGTCATGGGATGACAGTCGTCCAGTGAACCGGTCCAGTGAACCGTTGAATCTTCTGTACCAGAGCATCCGGCAGTGGTTCATAAACTTGGCCGTGGTCGCCGAGCCGTACTACGTCCACCCGGGAAGCCCGGTGGACGAAGACGTGTTTTATCTTCGGGGGGTCCGCCGCAGACAACTCGCGCCTTGCTATCATTGCAAGGGGCCGCGGGTGTGTTGCGGCTTAATATGATGGGTTGGCAGTCGTGGCCACCTACATCTCGCCGACACTGGACGAGACTCAGTTTGAGCTATGGCTCACTGAGCTCGACGTCGTCTTCGCTGCGTGCCGTCCTCGCCCTGTCCTGCTCCTGGGAGACTTCAACGCCTGGAGTGAGGCGTGGGGCTCCCGGGAAACCAGGGACAAAGGGAGGCTTCTTGAGGACTGGACCAGAACACGTGGTCTGGAGGTCCTCAACCGGGGGAATGTCGCCACCTTCTGGGGCGGGGGGCTCTCCTGGAGGCATCCATAGTGCAGGCCTGGATTCCGGCACCAGACCGGCCTGCCGATGTGGATGCCGAGGCGGAGTGGTTCAGGAGAGCCATGTCGCAAATCTGTGTTGCGGCGATGCCTAGGGTTACACCCAGACCGGCAAGGAAGCAGGACTCCGGAGGCATCGCCGCCCAGACGACGTGGTAACCCGAGAGGCGGAGCTTTATCAGGCTTACAGGGAGGCTAAAGGTAATCTCCAGGAGACAATAAAGCGGGCCAAGACGGCGGCCCGCGAGGAGCTCCTGGAGACCCTGCAGCAGAACCCATGGGGGCGCCCGTACCTACAGTTCAGGGAGAAACTCCGACCTAGGGCGCCCCCACTGACCCAGAGTCTCCAGCCGCAGCAGCTTGAGTGGGTCATGGGCTCCCTGTTTCCGACGAGCGCGGAGGAGCACGTCCCTCCGCGCATGGCTCCGTCTCTGCCCGACGCGGATAGCATCAGTGAAGACGACGTACCCGAAGTCAGGGTGGGGGAGCTAGGTGCGGCAGTACTCCGGCTTAAACGCCGGAAAATCACTGCCCCGGACCCGACGGCATTCCTGGACGTGCATGGGTCCTGGCCCTCGAAGAACTCGGGCCTCGACTGATGGGGCTCTTTAGCGCATGCCTCGAAAGGGGCCAGTTTCCCAAGGTGTGGAGGACGGGGAAACTGGTCCTGATTCGTAAGGCGGGGCGGCCGGTGGACTCACCGTCCGGATACCGGCCGATCGTGTTGCTCGACGAGGTGTGTAAGCTCTTTGAGCGAATTATGGCGGAACGCCTCGTCGAGCATCTCTCGACGGTGGGGCCAGCCCTGGCGGACAACCAGTACGGTTTCCGTCGGGGACGCTCCACCGTGAGCGCGATCATGAGCGTCAAGAGCCTGACGGAGGAAGCAGTCTCGCAGGGCAAGGTGGTGGTGTCGGTGTCTCTTGATATTATTATTTTGAACGGTGATACCCATAATCTTGTAGAATCAACCGTATTTTTGGGTAATACTCTAAACAGTAAATTACAGTGGAACGCCCAAATATCGGGTCTTGCAGGGAAACTTAGCTCTGCGGCTTTTGCTATTAGTAAAGTCAGACAGCTCACGGATGTAGAAACTGCCAGGCTGGTTTATTTTAGCTATTTTCACAGTATCATGTCGTATGGAATTTTACTGTGGGGTAAGGCAGCTGATATAGAGATAATTTTTATACTCCAAAAGCGAGCTACACGTGCGATTTATAAACTGAATGCACGAGTTTCTCTTAGAGAAAGATTAAAGAAATAGGCATTTTAACAGTTGCATCACAATATATATATGCGAATATTATGTTCGTTAAACAGAATATACATTTATACAGTGTGAACAGTGACATACATGCAATAAATACTAGAAATAAGCATAAATTGGTTGGGACGTATTATCGTTTACAGAAGGTTCATGACTCCGTTGCAGGATTTGGTGTGCGTTTTTATAACAAAATTCCTCTAAACATTATGAACCTTCCTTTGAATAAATTCAAAGTGGCTGTTAAGACACACCTCCTAAAAAAGGCATATTATACTATTAAAGATTATCTAAACGATACAGAGAAATGGCAATGAGTTGCTTGCTCATCACTCGAGCTACATAGGGGCTACTTCTGTTTGAAATGTTGTTTTGTTGCTAAAACTCACTTATTATTGTTAAATTATTATTATTATGATATTGTAAGGTATGGGTACTTTGAGATTATGTGGCACCTTTAACTAGTATTTAACTTTTTTTTGTGAATAACAGAGATTCATAATTTTTAAGTTCACTTGGTCCACACATGGTCACGTACTGCCCTTGCCCTCTTTTTATTGTTGTAACAGAATCATTGTATTTACTGACGAATAAAAAGAGTGGCCGTGAGTTTTTCTTGCCAGGTTCTTTCCTCACAGGCTCTACCTATTGTCTTGCGAATCTGGCGGTGAATGTAAATGTAGAAGCATTTTCTTTTTTTTTTTGACGTTCATAAGTGTTACTTTGTGACCTACATGAATAAAGATATTTTGATTTTGATTTTGATCGCCAACGCGTTCAACACCTTGCCATGGAGCTGCGTTAGGGAGGCGCTCGTGTATCACGAAACGCCTCTTTACCTCCGTTGTATTGTCGGGGCCTATCTCTCGGAGAGGGCCATAGCTTTCCTCAGCTGGCTCGGGCCAGCTCGGCGAGATGTGTCGTGCGGTGTTCCGCAGGGGTCGGTCCTGGGGCCGCTTCTGTGGAACATCGGCTACGACTGGGTGCTGCGGGGTGCGTTGCCTGAGGGCGTCGGCGTAACGTGCTACGTGATACCCTCGTCACGGCGCGGGGTGCAACGTACCAGGAGGCAGCACTCAAGGTCACGACGGGTGTTGCTCAAGTCGTGGGTCGGATACGGCGGCTGGGACTGAAGGTGGCCTTGCACAAGTCCGAGGTTCTGTGTTTTCACAGACCTCGGAACGGTCCACCTGAAGGTTCCAGCATAAATGTGGGAGGCGTTAGCATCGGCATCAAGCCCTCGATGAAGTATCTAGGGATCGTACTTGATAGCCGATGGAACTTCGGACCACATTTCCGAAGTTTGGTCCCCAAGGTGACACAGGCATCGGTCGCGCTTTCGCGACTGATGTCCAACCTAAAGGGACCCAACGCTTCCTGCAGGAGACTGTACCTGGGGATCGTGCGGAGTATGGCCCTATACGGGGCTCCCGTATGGGCGGCGCGGTTGACGGCCAACAACTCAACGCTCCTTAACAGACCGTTGAGGGCCTTGGCCGTCAAAACAATAAGGGGCTACCGCACGATCTCCGGCATTGGCTGCAGAGGCAGCATGGTGACCTCACGTATCGTGCGACGCAGATCGTAACCGGGCACGGATGCTTCGGTAGCTATCTGTTTCGCATCCGTCGTGAGGTCACACCCCGGTGTCAACACTGCGAGGTTTCCGACGTAGACACCGCACTCCACACGTTGGTGGAGTGCTCAGAGTGGGCGAGTCAGCGCCGGGACCTCGTAGTGGGTCTGGGCGTGGATACCCTCTCGTTGGAGACCATGCTTCAAGCCATGGTCTCCAGCGGGAGTAGGTGGAACGCGGCCGTGTCCTTCTGCGAGCAAGTCGTGCTCGCGAAGGAGGCGGCCGAGAGGGAGAGGGAGCGTACCCTCCCCGTCGAGTTTCGTAGTAAGCGGCGAGGGCGCCGCAGACTCATCTACGCCCAAGACCATCGACCTCCATGATCGGGGCCTGAGGACGGCGGGATCGCCACCCGTCATCCTTACAGAAGCAGGCTAGAAGCGCAGCACGCAACCAGATTCACTCACTGACGCGGGATAAAACCCTACCCCAACGATGCGGGATTCTCATCCCGACCCAACCCCCGCAGAGACCACAGAGGTGGTCAAAGTCCGCCGGGCGCCACTGGAAATACGTTCTGCTTGTAACCAGAGACGCCCGGCAACGGACGTTAGAGCGGCAGCGGTCCTAGGCCGCGGAACTAAAAAAAAAAAAAAAAAAAGTTTAAAACTGTGACCTCCTACGCACGAGCCGAGCGAGCGAAACGAGCGGTGCCGCGGCAGCGGCCGGCGAGTGCCAGATACGATGATTTTGGGTAAAAACTGTTATTCCAACTGAAATATTTGACTAAATAAAAAATGTTAAAAGTAATAGTTGGTAAACAAGTTATAGTTTAAACGTTTATTTCCCAAACATTAGGTTTGCGTTACAATTTTTTGTGAATAGACTTTTTGCTAAGTAATAATTTGGCAAATGAAATTATGCGAAATTTTTTTTGGGAAGTGAACATTTGTCAAATTCCTTTCGGTCAAACAAGGGAGACCCTGTTTTTAAGTAGGCGTTTTCATCATATTAGACAAAATAAGTTTTATATCTTTTGAGTGGTATGTCAAACGATTTTATACTTAATGTATGTTATGTCAAAAGATGTTATGCTTATAAAAATTAGTTATTTTAAAATTATATCAATCGTTCATTATATTAACTAATCGCTATATTAAATAAAATTATAGGTTCCATTGTTATATGTTGTTAATATTAGAGATTTTGTTGTTATATCATCTATTACTTACCCCTACTGAAGGGGTAGGTTCCTTAGTACATAGGTACTACGCAAGTTTGGATAGACATTGTCTCATTTTCTTGCCGTATTCAGCTGGTTGAACACGAGTTTATAAAATGACTTTCATCAGTCTTATACGCTCCTGAGTGGCACATTTATAATGACTATGTCCAAAATGACCGATTGAATTTAATAAAAAGTAGCAGCTTTATTGTAATTTTGAAATAATTTGCAACCCGTTGCCTTGCGATAAAATGTTGATGAAAGGCAACAAAATCTTAGGTGCCAGCCGCTATGGCACAGCCAATTAAAGTCCTGGGCGTCTCGGACTATTATATTATTAAACAATAAAACTCACTACAAATTATTACGTACATAGAATCACTTCTGGTTCCCGGAAAGGGCAGGCAGATGCACAAAAATACGGCTACATTTCACCAATAATTTTGTAGAACCCACGAAATAGAGGGAGAGCTTAATTAGTGACAAAAAAATAAAGTTCACGACATTACCTAGCAGTCAACGATCACACACGCCACTAAAACAGGGCAAAAGGTAGTTTAAGAATAAAGAATAAGTTTACGATAAAGTATAAATATAAATAAATAAATAAATATTTTTGGACATTCTCACACAATGTCATCTAGCCCAAATTAAGCTAATATAAGCTTGTGTTATGGGATCTAGACGACTGATAAACATACTTATATATTTCTAAATAGATACATATTATACTTATAGAAAACACCCAAACTCCGAAACAAACATTTGTGGATCACACTAATATTTGATTCGACCCGGGGATCGAACCCGAGACTCTGGAGTCGAAAGCCGACGCACTACCGACCACGCCACCGAAGCAAATATAATAATAAAGTATAGTAGGTATATTCAGATAACTGAGATTATAGTGAAAACGTACCTACCTATAATAAAGGACGGAATTCCATTTCTTACAGTGAGAAATTGGCGTATAATGGACGGAAAGACGTCATATCATACGCTCATTTATTCTGTTCTATCAAGCTGGAACTTGGGGCAGGATAGATTTATCAAATCAAACATCTGTGTATTTGCTGGGCGCACCATTCTGTGTTTAGACATTGATAAAAGTTATCAAGGTTGGTTAACTTTATTATATTTTGTTATTAGGTAGCTTATATTATAAAATAACTTAATAATGATAAATAAGTACTTAGTTGAATTTTATTTGAACCGACGCGACGACCGTGTACGACGACCGTGTTGCTCTATGATTTGAACAGTTTAGGCCATAGATTATAAATATTATACTGGTTCCCAATAGTACCAGGAACAGATATTAAAAGTAACCTGTGTAATATTCTGATGTACTTATAAGCAACTAGCGGACGCCCGCGGCTTCCCCCGGTTGACAAATTATATACACAAAAACCTTCCTCGAGAACCACTTTATCCTTTGGTGAAAACCGCATCGTTATCCGTTGCGTAGTTTCAAAGATAGCATAGGTACATACGGACGGAGGCGACTTTGTTTTATAATAAATAGTGGTCCCGGCGAACTTCGTACCGCCTGAAATTTTGCTTATAAACCTTCCCTGAACCTCCACGAATATTTTAAGACCCAAATTATCCAAATCGGTCCAGCCGTTCACGCGTGATGTCGTGACCAAAGGAAATAGGGATTCATTTTTATATAAAGAGATTATGTAGTGATGATGATAAAGCAAAAAACAAAGTTTTATAAAAATCCATCGAGTTTTTGCGCGAAAGATTAACAAATAGCCTAAACCCATTCGTAGATATTTTTTGCTTCGTTAGGGAAAAGTTGAAAGAACCATTTCAATAATCTTACCTTTAAGACACAAAAATCTCTTGTAATAGATAAATATCCGTCACGCTAATTTCTAATAACCTTCGAAAGTCCATTATTAAGTTATCAATTACTTCAGTCTTCAGTTATCAGTTCCTTTCAAAATATGTAACTTCTTTTTTTAATTAAAAAGTAAGTAAGGGAATTTCATTTTGAAGTTTCTTTTTAAATAAGTGTTCTGTTTTACTTGGTCCCATAAAATCAGGTCAAATCACAATTAACAATGTAGAATAATATATTGTGTTCGTAAACAAAGTTGGTACATAGGTACTCTATTAAAATTGAAATCAAAGAACTGAGAGCGTCTTCTCCTTAGACTCATTTAAATTGCAAATCCTTGCTGCCGTTCATTTCGATTGCTATCTATCTTTTTTTTACTTTCTTTACATTTTAATCTTAAATTCAATGAAACAGAACAATTGATTGGATTCGTGTCAAAGTAGTTTTTGTTTAAATTTAAAACATTAAATGAAAGCGTGACTTTCATTTAATGTTTTAAATTTAAACAAAAGCTTTGATTGCTAATATAATTTTCAACTTATCATAATACAATCATAATATATTATGACGGGTATATCCCCAAGGTTATAGGAAGAGGTAAATACAACACCATTTTGCCAGTAGTTCTGTTGTTTCCACGTAATAGGAGACAAGCTTGTTGCGGTTACCATAAATAAATTAAAAGTAAACATCCTATTTAAAAACAAGCTTTTATTTAAATGCACTAAAAAGACCAAAATAAACTTTAACTTTGAAACTTTTACTATCAACTTATAACGTTATTACACAATTTATTATGTTGTACAAGCTTGCCGCTGTTCAGTTCAAATACGAGTGTAGCTATTTACTTAAATCTCGCGACAAGCTTTTATAATTATATAAATTGTGCAATGATGTGCGTGGTGGAGTGCTTACCGGAGGCGCTCGGCAACGTAGGTGGGCAGCAGTAAAAAAAATAACCCAGTTTCCAACAGCCAAGACTTTGTACACTGATTGCTTGTACTATATTATATTCTGTGTTTTAGGTAGATTACGTACAATCTTTGCAGCTGGAAAGTAGTGAAGAATAGACGAAATTGTGTGGACAAGTATTTTAGACAACACATTACTTATCCGGCAAAGTTATAAGTACCTTCGTATCGTTAAGCAGAAAACCCATAAAATATTCGGGCCATAAAACAAGCTTGTGTACATTGATATTCAGAAACGAGTTATATTGTTGTTTATGAAACAGGTATACCTCTCGAAGAGATTTTATATTTTATTTCATCATCACGTGAACGTTAGTAATTCTGGATTTTTAAATATCCGTTATTTTGTATCTCCTCGACAAGCAAAGTTCTATAATTATAGATTTTCTTGCAATAATCTGACGTAGTCTAATATTGATTTGGTAATCTACAAACTGCTAATTTTGATTTGTTATAACATTAAGTTCAAAGCCAACCATTAAAGTTTAAACTTTCATCACCGCTTAATACTCGTATCATAAGTTTTATTATTATCGCTGTTGTGAGTTTATTGATGTTCAAGTTCCTATTCAAAATACCAAACTGTGAGCTTTTGTGAAGATAACTTATAACTTACAAAAAGATAAATTTCCTTTCTATACTTACAAATGTTTTTAGTTTCTAACCAATATTTCGAGCTTCGATTAGAGTAGGTACTCAAAAGTTATTTATAAGAAAGTAGGTATTTTAATAACCAGCAAAGTTCAAGTTGACTTTGATTAGTCGCTAGTTCAAGTCCCGCTCAAGCTTTTGCGTTTTACTGTAAAATTAATTGAATAGCATTACATGGGACCATCAAACTTACTAGCGAAGAAGGTGCGATACGCGTATGCATACCCCTGGAAACACGCGTGATTATTTATAATTGTATGCAATTATTGATTAATTAAAATATCTAAAAAAGCTTACAAATGAAATAACTACTATTCTGATCCGGGCTCAAACAGAGGTCATGGAAGTAATTATAAACATTAACAGACATTCAAGTTTCGTGTAATATCAAGTATTACATGGAGTCAGGGAAATGAGACTTTACTCGCCATGTGTCAAAGGGTATTTAGAATGGGCTCGCTCTGTTGTCTTGCTAACCTTGTGAGATTATGAGACTTGCATTACAACCAGTTGTGGGTTGTGTTTAGCTATTCCATTAAAACTGGCCATAAGACTACTTACTACTTACTTAGTACATTTTTACACTTTTGTCGTCCGGCCGTATAGGTCCATTTTTGTTTACGTAAACTGAGTACAATAATATTCAGGTTTATATAAGTTCAAAGATTTCAGCTGTAGTATTAAAATATGTTTACACAAATAAAAATTAAGTGCAATATTTACAGATTTTACAGATGAAAAACATGTCTCTTAATTATTTAATAGGTTCGAAATCTTAAACGGCTAGGATTTAATTGGTAAAACCTTAGTTTAAATTTGTAAGGTACCTCCACTTAATCCACCTATAGTGTCAAATTATTAAAACATCTATGGCTATTTATTAATTTAGAAAATATAAATTTTATTTACTTTATTAATAGGAAACTGTTACTATTTGTATGTCCACAGTACGAAGTGACCCAATATAGTAGTTATACAGTAAATCAATAAGGTTAACGTGAGACTCAGTGTCAAAAATAAGTACCACACTATATCTCTGAGCTGAGGATGTATCTCTGAGCTGACATCTTGTCCACTTATATACAATTTAAGGATCGTAATGTCGGGAATATAAATAAGTATTTATCTATACCAATACCTATTTTAAAGGGAAATTTTGTGGGTTTGTGATTTCGGATGATATCGGATAATCTTCTGTGCTACGGATCCGATTAAGATAATTCGTCAGTTATAAAATACCTGACATACTTTAGTCCTGCTAATGAAGTCCTGCAGGATATGGAAAAAAATAGGTAGGTACCAATGAGCCGAGTGACGGACATTTTACATCATCATCATCTATCACCTATCCCAATTATTTGGGGTCAGCGCAACATATCTTTCTTCTCCACACATTCCTGTCAGACGTTATCTTCTCAGGCACTCCTTTTCTAGTCACATCGTCTTTCACACATTCCATCCATCTTTTATTGGGCCTACCCTTACTTCTGAAACCCTCGACATTCATACTTTCCACCTTTCTAATAACATTACTTTCCTCTCTTTTCATAACTTGTATTTACCACGACAGCCGCTTGTTTCTCAATTTGTAAATCACTGGCGCAACTTTCAAACTTCCTCTAATATACCGATTTATTCCTCGCTCTATCCATTCTTATTACTTACCACATCCATCTTAATATTCGCATTTCCACTACATGCAGTTGTATTTCACCCGTTAAAGCCAGTTCAGACAGTTCATACGGGAATAGCATGGCAAATAGTGCGTTGCAAATAGTGCCTATGACCTGTAGCCATTTCATCCAGCCTGCGTCAATTTTGTGCTTCACTACACGGCCGATTTTTCCATATCGTCCTGGATAAGAGAGCCGAGGTACCGGAAACTAGAGCATACTGGTATTGCTGCGCCGTCTAGCACTCATCACTCACCGAGCCTTTTTCCAACGCAGTTGGGGTCAACTTTCCAGTCTAACTGCGATTCGGCTGAGCTTCGATATTTTCTGAGAAGCGACTGCCATAGATATTCGTATGATTACCGGGAGCTTAAAATGCTCTCCGAGGCAATCGTCGATCGAGGTCGATCGAGGTCTCAATGTCTTAAGAAATGGCACTATGGGTAAAGAACTGGAGAGAGGCCATTTTATATAAAGGACTCGTAACATTTTCTACTAACTAACTACTAAGTAACTCTTAGTCCCCAAACTCGTCCCATAAGAACCAACGTTACAGTTACAATTACTCTCTACTGGACTGATTCTTAGTTATTTAGACATGCCATGATTGAGTACTTAACAAACTAAGTAAAGTCGCGTTTAAATATGTAAAAAATAAAGGTGTGAAGCTTGTTGTTCATTTTAGGGTTCAGGTGTTGCTTATAATGTAAACCTAATAGTTTTAATAACACAAGATCTGCATGGTTAAAAACTACATGGATTTCAAATATCCAAACACATTTTCTACAATGACCCCAACAAAACAACAACAAAACAAAAGCTCTCCGAGTTCATAGGAAAAGTTCTCCTCAGCTAGGAGAACTTTTCCTATGAACTCGGAGAGCTTTTTCTCATTGTATGTTTTCCCAACAGCATTTGCAAAAAAGTTCAATTCCGCGATAACTTGGTTAACCTTTAGTTCCCTGTTAATTGAAACACACGGGACGGTAATTAATTTTGAAAGTTGTTGCATTATGAGGGTCTGTTGTACAACTGTTTTGTTAACACTTTAACGATAGGTTTATTAATTGAATAGAATCGGCTTTATTGTAGGCACCTACCAGTTTTACACGCACTTAAAATAACAGTAAACATACTTGTACACTCGTACATAAATGTATGATGTCCATTGAATCAGAATTATGAATTGCAACGTGTCAACAATGTTTGGTTTACTGTTACTCTATACATATTAGCTCTGTTTTAAAATATGTTAAACTACAACTTTACTAATACCTTGTTGACTAAAATATCACACTTTGTGAGACAAATGGAAAATGTTTGCAAATGTTACTATATGCAAATAAGAATTCGAAGTACTTTTCAATTAAAAGTTAAAATTTGTGATTTTATATTCCACAAGTTAAGAAATTTCATGGGGATTATTTCTTTCTTTTTAATTTTTACTTTACAACAAATCAATTCTTCATTCTATAAAACAAATCAATTCTTCATTCTATAAATTTGTTAGTGCTGCCTAAACTACATAAACTGAGCATTAAGGCGAGTGAGTAGGTAATACCTATACGGTTAACTAACGTAGGTAGAAGGAAGACAAGAATTAATGAAGACAGGGTGGTTCTGCGGTGTTTATCTTATTCACCCTCCAGCCGAAAGCGTAGGTATTCAATGTACTCAAGATACAACACAAAAGAAATTTAATGAATAGCTCTTAAATATGAAAATACGAGTAAATCTCATTTATCCTAATAAGTTTATTACTTGAATATTTGTTATGATGTCTGTTATTCAGTTACACGTAAACTGTTAAACAGTGTCGTATGAAAATCGGTATCTACATGTCATGTTCAGTTATGTTCTGAAGTAACAGAGAGAACTACAACCTTTTTATCCAGCTAATACTCGTATCTTGCTGTGGGAAATGAGTCTAAAATGAAATACTTAGTAGTTTTTCCAACAGAAACATGCATTACTTTCATCACAAAATCTTATGTCGTCATACCGTACAAGTCTGTCCGTACGCCAATCTATTGGCATACGAACGAAAATATTATAACGAGTCAGTGAATTAAAACACTAATTCAAATTAGGTATTTGCTATAGAACTGCGTTATAATACCTTCTCTAAAGGTTGTTACCCTAACTTGAGTGCCGAGACAACCGAGTGTCGTGCTCTGTGCTCTTAGCTGCTTACCTGAACTTGCATTTGGCTCTAAACTACAACGAGGATTGACTAATAGACTAACTTAGCGAACTTTCGCCTTTGAGTTTCTGAATGGAAGAACAAACACATACCCTAAATACTATCGCACTAAAATTTATATGAATTGGTACTTTGGATTTAGAGTTTTCATTGTACTACAATATTTTCACCTGCTGTTATTATGTAACAAGTAACTTAACACAGTTATGGCACTTTGCCCAATGACTGTGACATGACAATGCTGTAAGAACAATTTGGAGGTAAGTTTTACGGCGTACACCCAAGCGACCTACAAGAAGTATAGTACACCCCTTTTGCAGGTTGCACTTGGTGTGCACCGTAACTATGTTAAGTTACTTATTAGTATTACCACAGATATAAGAATGCTATAATAGTAGGTATTGGTATACTGGTATTACATAATGAAAGCGGATGTAAAGATCATACGGCCCTAGGCCTAGGCCGCTTCTACGTCCATTGCCAAGCGCCTCTGGCAAGCTCTAAAAGAATTTTCCAGTGGCGCCCGGCAGACCTTGGCTACCTGTGTGGCCGCTGCGTGGTGGTCGGGTTTTATCCCGAGTCGGTGAGTGAAGACGTGCGTGGTGTGAGGCCCCACAGCACGCAGCCTACTTCTGTAAGGATGGCGGGTTGCTAGTCCGTCGTCCTCAGGCCCCGATCATGCAGGTCGATGGTCCTGCCGCACACTTCGGAATTCAGCGGGGAGCGTCCGCTCCCTCAACCTTACCGGCCGTCTCCTTCACGAGCATAACCTGTAAAGATTGTACTTAATATACAATGAAACATTCACTTGCATAGAATGCACCAGCTGACAAACAGACAAGGCTCCTGAAAATATCATAATCAACGAACGAGGTAAACATAAACTTTGCCAGTCGTAGATAATAGATTGCCTAATTTCTATTCTCTAGGTGTATTAACTAGGAGTAGCAAAGTACAATTAGCAAAATACCTTACCTAGGGTGCTAAACTCCTACATAATGGACATACCAACGTAACTGGCAAAAAGTGAGTGTACCTATAATATGTCTCTTATTTGCTTTTATTCCCCCTAAAAATCCAAAGAATAAAGAAAAACATTTTCCTTAAGTTTATACGAAATGGCTGTGTTAACGGTACCACTTGCGTCTACTATCGAATCTTGTTAAAAGTTTTTTGCCTTTTTGTCTAAGCAACAAAGTTTTATTGGAAGTATGCAGTGGAATACTTTTACGATAAAATAGTTAATCTTTTAGTTGTATATAATATATGTATAAGTACTGTTTATTTCTACTTATATTTATAGTCTCGATATTGAACAGCTAAAAAAGAGTCTTTAAAAGTAAAGGAAATTAAAGGTATTTCTGATTATTATCATTGGGTATGAATTTGAGTATTTCAGTAAAGAATTTGTTACATTTACCGAGTTCGAAACATATTTAATTCAACCTAATTAAAATTAATGAGTAATTGTGTACTATAGGTACCCAAAAGTACTACCTACGTTCAAGTTGATGAGGAAAATAAATAATCTAATACTGAACAGGTGGATAGGTAACTTCTCACTGCACCATTTTTTTTTAATTCCGCGGCCCAAAGCCGCTCCTGTTCTCACGTCCGTTGCCGAGCGTCTCTGGTTCGCACGCAGAAGGTATTTCCAGTGGACCCACTACATTATCTACAATAGTAAAAATGGTTACACTGTGATATTTACAAGCAATAGTTCAATCGTGTCAAATTCCTTGTCATGTCCTTCCACACTTAGGATTTCAGCTAATAATCTTGAAAATTTATAGCTAAGATCCATCTCGATTACATTGGCTTTTGAACTATAAATTCCGTATCCAAATGGATCCATCTGTTAGACTGCTATGGTGACATCATAGCAGTCTAACAGATGAACAGACAGACAGAAAAATACACGTCATATTAAACTTACAATATTGACAGGAGGTGTTTTCCGTCTAGGGTAAAAATATGTTAGGTCAGAAGAATTTGGATTTAACTGAGAATACTAAGTGTCGATCAACGTCTGTGTTATTTGTTTTAGGCCAGGAGTATTAAACCACAATACCTACCCACATCGATGAAAGTTAGTGGGATTAGAATCTTGTCACAATAACCGCTCCGTGACGTCATCAATCGCTGAAATTTGCGGATAACAAAACAGTATTTTAGGTTAATCTACTTCACTATGACGTCACCGACATGCCCGCCATTGTCATCTTGCGCGGCTTATAACCCTAGCATGCTAGCACAGTCAACGTCAACTTAATGAGTAGTCAGTGGTTGACTAATATTTCGATCGAAGAAGGTCGACGAGGCCCGGATGCCCTTATGCCACCTGGTACAAAGTATCCTAAGAAAAGATCAAATTAGTCCGTCAGTCACAATTTTAATTATTAATAAATTAATTTCATACTAACAAGGATAATTGCTAGTTCACTGTATTACCAAGGAGTATTTTGCAAAATTAATAGATTTATTATATTTATTTTTTACCAGCTCACTGTTGTTCCTTAATAATAATTTACCTTTGCCTTGGTTGTCATAGTTCAAGGTATTCAAGTCTCTTAACTCTAAAAAATATACGTATGACAGAAGCCAGTAAAGTCTTTATTACAGTTTTTTTCTTCATATTAATTATGAAATCTATCTAAAAACAGAAACGTTTTCGTTGCCGTAATCAGAAAATAAAATTATAAGTATCCTGGAACTCTTTGCCTCTTATGCTATACAAAAATAGTTTACGCAAAATAAATGAGGTTTAAATCAACACTAGAATATTTAAATTTCGAATTCGAGGACGAATATACCTAAAGCAAATGTTGTTAGATGCCGGATACGCTCGCCGCCGGAGCACATCCCAGGAAGCGCGCTTCCTCCACGTCCGTCTGACACAGGTTCCGACCTATCCAAGCGACTAACTTGAGCTGGTTACTCTCGAAGTGGATCACACGGAATCACTTTTCAATCCGTATGTACTTTCCGAAAGTATCCTTTTAGTTCGTAGCCTGACTACAACGGATAAGTGTTGGTTCAGTTACGATATTATTACGCTGCCGCTCGCTGGAGGGTTATTTTATATCCAACGAAAATTCTTTTGTGGAAGTTTTAAGGTTGTTTCAAAATTGACTCACAGATAGAACCACAAACCCCCCCCCCCCCCTCCATGCCCATAATGCATAAACTAAGGGGGGAGGTATATACTACTAGGGGTAAACCCAAAACTTATTGTGCACAAATCGCTGTAATATTATCCTATTTAACAATGCAGATAACAATTAGTGCGGTGTGACCTGTCATGTCAACGCGTTGCAGAGGAATTTATTTACACAAATTTTTTGATTGGATGCGGCTTTTAATAAATAATTCACTCTTGATACCTCCCGCGTTTGCCCATAAGCTGGACTACAGACGTAGTCTGATAAATAATTAATATCATAGGGTCCGGAGAGCTCTAAGTCAACCATGTTGTAGCTTCAGATAATATTTTGCTTAAATTATGGTAGCTGTCTATATAACACGCCACTGGAAATACGTGCTGCCTGTAACCAGAGACGCCCGGCAACGGACGTTAGAACGGCCGCAGCCTTAGGCCGCGGAACTAAAGAAAAAAAAAGAGATGTCTATATAACATAACGCTACTTCAGCGTTCGTCATTTCTTACGCTTTGTTCGTGTAGGTTACCACGCGCAGGAAAAAGAACTTGGTTCCCAGAGTCCACATCCTGATGTATCTTAGCCCCAGAAAAAAGAAAAAAAAACAAACAATTGTCCACTTAGATAAGAACTTCTCATTTTGAAAATAATTAGGCATTATTGTTGTAGTATGTTTTAGAATGAATATTGAGAAGAATGTTTTGCAAGATAGACGCCTGAAAAGAAAATCTCGATACTAGGTAGTAAAATGTAAGTGTGCTCCTACCTTCCCAATCCGGGATATAGACGTGATTATATAGGTGTAGGTGTCTATTAATATCATAACCATCATCAGCCCACATCAGTCCACTGCTGGACATAGGCCTCTCCAATGACGCGCCACCCCCTCCGATCTTGGGTCAATTTCATCCACCTAACGCCCGCTATCCGACGAACGTCGTCTAAGAGTAGTCTAGTACCTACTAGTGTTTTATTTAAAATTGATGAAACATTTATAGTATGTTAGGTACCAACTTAAATTTTATTTCCAGGACCTATGTCTGCCGTAACATTATGCCACCCACATCGATTCACGTGACACATTGTCATGTCATACATTTCAGATAACACCAGAATTTTGATATTGATTACACTTTACACTCGTTCATCGACCTCAAATATTTGAAGTATAACAATACGTAGATAACGATCCAATCCATTATCCATCCAATACAAATTAAATACGTCTTTTTTGTGTTTTGTTATTCCTTCATTTTCACCCATCATACTCATTTGTAATTATTTATTGAAATTTGATAACTGTTATATTTCTACTATGTTTACAACCGTAAACCAAAAATCAATTTGGGATATGTAAAGTTCTCTTTAATACAAATTAATTAAACCCAAACACAACGTAACTGCTGTAAACCGTTGATGAGTTACCTCAACTGGCTTTCGGTTCCCTCATCAGATCGACTCCAAACCTTCATTAAATGGTAGTCCTTGTAATACCTAATGAAAAAATTAACAAACGCACTAGTCGCAAATACAAATTTTTGAAGCTTACCCTCGATTTCTTCGGGATTCGATCATCAGATCCTGGTTTCTCCAATAAAAACAATATTAAAATAACATAAACGAAAAATTATCCGCGAACAAACATAAAAAAAAATTACGGTCGAATTGAGAAACCTCTTTTTTTGAATTCAGTTAATAAAGAGGAAAGATTTTATTGTTTGTTTGTTTGAACTGATTTTGTCCATATCGCAGAAACATTCTAATCAAAATAAATCGTACTATCCTTGACACATTAGTAATTGACACAAACAAAATATATATACACTATTGATTTGGATAATTTGGATACATTCCAAATGAAGTGAAGGTATTAATACCACATATCTTGCTTACATCCACATCTCACATCGGCTGCATGAAACGGAAAATTTATATTTTGTGTTGAAAACCTTAACGCATTTTTCAGGTATTTTCACAGAATTTAATTTTATCGTTCGAGCATCACCACACAGTGCCGAAGCGACAGTTAATTTGCATATTCATGGAACTCGTTTTAAAATCCTTTTCCATCACAATAAACGTTCATGGCCACACAAAGTGGCATTCACGAGTCCCTATCTGGAATCCACGATGACCAGATGTCGTTTAATTTCAAGAAATTCATCCTTGAAACGACATTTTCAAAGATATCTTGAACTAATCTCATCAAAATCTGTGCAACCAATATTTAGCACGAACATTCAAATTAAAAAGACAGACAGCCGAATACTGAAAAGTCACTCAAATATTTAGGAGCTGTTTAAATTTTTGAGCAGTCCTTAAACTTAATTTTTTCATACCCAACGTCAATATTTGCGTGACGTTTCAGTTTTCAGTCGAGACCAGTGCAAGACTTAAAGCAAAATGTCATAATTTCGATCCCAGAATCATTTACTTACCGTCACCACAGAATAGGGAATAGTACTTTGCCGTAACCCTGAGTTACATTTTTCAGCTACCTCGTAACTAGGTCGCCGCGGTCGCGAAACGTACCGTTACGCTGCAGCATTGAGCAAAGCGAGTTTAAATTCAAAATTCTGGCATCGTAATAACCTGGGTAATTCTGTAAGCTTTTGATGAGTGCAAGAAAATCCGAAATCGGCCGCGTATTCGCCGAGAAACAATTTAACATAAATCGTTTGAAAAATAGTTTGAGTCACCCGTTGAGAGCTCCGCTCGCCTTCGGCTCGCTTCGCTCAATTAAGCAAACTGCTGTTATTTGAAACTCTATATTTTTATTGCATGGTTACATACTCGTATATTATTATCATTAGATACCACGTAAAGTGACTGCTCTGTTATTAATATTTTATCTCCAGAGCAGAATATTTCACAAATGGAGATAGCATGTGTTGACATCACTTGGAAAAGGTTATAATTGCAAACATGACCTTTTTGATATCTTTCCTCGACACTTTTTCCATTAGTGTTTTACAACGTGCTCATTTTATTTTTACTACACTAGCTGATCACCCCGGCTCCACCCGCGTGATATGGTTTATTCGTTCCCGATTCCCGTCGGATCACATTACCGGGATAAAAAGTATCCTATGTTACTCAGAGATAATGTGACTGAATCGGTTTTGAAAATTCTTTCACTAATATGCAGTGAAAGAATTTTCAAAATCTGTTAAAATAATAAGCAAAAAAACTAGTTGATCAAATAATGTGAAGCTGTCGGTGTAGAGGTAGAGACTACTAACTATTGATAACTTTAACACGGAAACTGTAGTAATTTAGATATTTGAGAAAAGGGACGTTTCAAAGGTTAATATTTTGGAGATGAGATGACGCCTAACAATTTAAGATGGGGGCAATTCATCTGAGGATGAAATCTGAAAAAGTGTTTTTGTGCAAGATTTGTAGCAGATTCCACCAAGTGCTGTCAATCAACAGTATAAATAGTATTTAAAAAATAGAAATTAATGTAACTAAGATAGTATATTAGATAATGGCATTATATAATCGAAACGATAACGTCAATGGTATTTTACATTATATTTATTTCGATTATCTTATCATGTTGATCTGAAAGAAAACTGATCGATATGAGAAATTATCTCATACAACAATCAGTTTAGATTGTATTATATTATTGTTATGTATAAAACGTCATCATTAAAGAACACAAACATACGAGTATTTTCTTTATTCATGTATTTAGAAATTGAGTTAAATATAAACTTTATTTCTTAATATAAATTTAAATCATAGGCGTAACATGTTATATAGCAAAAACTGTGAGAAACGGGAGACTGAATTAGATGAACCTGTGTTACAGATCTCCAGTCACCCGATGGACACGTGGACAGAATTTATACGCGCCGAAAATATAGACCATTTTACAATAAATAAGAAATAAAACTGTGTGTGTGTGTGCTGTAATACGTGCATAGAGAAAATATGTATAAATCAATGTATTTAGGTCACAAAATGACACTTATATATAAACCTAATAGATTGTTGCTCCTACAGTTGATTTAGCATTTGATTTGAGAAAGACTTCGTTCCTGGAGATGTTGATTGGACCTATATATAGCACACGCACACACACATATATCGCCGATATATGATGCCTATATCCCCGTAGACAGAGCTGCATTACACACTCACAATTTGCCTGTATTTTTAGTCCCACGTAATAGGAGGCAAGCCTATTGCCGTCACCGGGCACGGATATAATGGGCTATGTCCAAAATGGCCGAATGAATTTAATAAAAAGTAGCAGCTATATTGTAATTTTGAAAAAAATATTGATATCCGTTGCCTTGCGTCGAAATGTTGATTAAAGGCAACAAATTCTTACGTGCCAGCCGCTGTGGCACAGCCAATTAAAGTCCTGGGCGTCTCGGACTATATATAGCACATACCCTTAAAAGGAAGAGTTTGGGTGATTTTTATGTAAATTCTGTACGTATGCATTTCGAAATATGTATATATTTATGTTCATCAGTTGTCTAGATCCCATAGCACAAGCTTATAGCTTAGTTTGGGATACATGACGTGGTGTGTGTGAGAATGTCCAAAACATTTTTTTTTACTTAAAAATGCTAATATTATTATTTAAGGACACCGAAAGTAATAATAAACAATAAGTGCGGGCTCTAAGTCTCGGATTTCTACTAAAAAAACGATACGATAAAAGAAATAGGTATCTTCTATATTCGTGAATTCTGTGAGTGTAATAAAACTGAAGATATTTGTAATATAAAAAATAAACAACTAGGTATAGGTACTATCCAACTAAAGCACATAGAAAAACGTCAGTCTTTGTCACTCGTCGCTAGTGACATGACATTTTGGTTGCGAATTTCCTCTATTAAATACACAACCGTGTGACAACTAATAAGGTGCCACAAAGACAGTCGTTTCTTATATGTACGACAACCGTTCTAATAATATCACATTAAATTGAGCCAATAAGTATAGGACCATTTCATTTCCAATTTGAAAAAACCTGCCAAGTACGAGTCGGACGCCGTACCAAAAAGAAAAAAATCACGTTTGTTGTATGAGAGCCCCCTTAAATATTTATTATATTCTGTTTTTAGTTTTTGTTGTTATTATTTAGATGCAACAGAATTACATCCCGTGAAAATTTCAACTTTCTAACTATCACGATGAGATACAGTGCCAGAAGTCTCAGTAATAGGGTTCCCGTTTTACCCTTTGGGTACGGAACCCTAAAAACATTAACATCAATAGAAATAGGTACTGGAAAACTAATTTAAAAACTTCGGGACTTAAACGCGTAATTTACCTTGTTTGGCCTGACGTGTCGACCGAGTTACATCGGGCCGTGGTCACAGGCTGACTTATAATTTAAAAACATCAATGTTAGGTAATAGAGCTTTGCCGTTCCAGCCTAATTTTACTTTGGCTAATCGAGAAAAGCCACTTCAAGTAGAAAAGGCATCATATATCTGCGATATATGTGTGTGTGCGTGTGCTATATATAGGTCCAATCAACATCTCCAGGAACGAAGTCTTTCTCAAATCAAATGCATGCGCTGCGATCTTTTAGCAGGTGCAAGGTGCTGAAAGAAGGACGACATCTCTCTGACATCTGATCATCAGCTCTGACAAAAATACTCAAAGTGCCCGTCAGTGAGTGACAAAATGCGTCTGTCTTTACCCGTTCGGGAATAAAGACGTTTTTATGTGTGGGTGTGTGTATTAAAAGGTGAGTTTTAAAAGGGAATCATACACGTCCTCTAATTACGATGTACATCAGTTGATTCGACGTTGACTACGAATACACTCAGAAATAATTACCGAACTCTATTAATTTACCCTACTAAAAGTAAATCAATAGATAAGCTTCTAGACTAATCTTCTAGCTTCTAGACCTCTCTACCCTGAATTATCTGTATGTATATGTATTTATAATAATTAGGTTATGTATATCTTTATATTTATGTGTATGTATTTTATTCTGTATAATTTGTACTTATATTATGTGTATGTATTTATTTATTTTATACTTAATTATGTATATTTTATGTAAGTATAATATGTATGTACATGTGTATCGTATGTATCTATGTATTTCAACCGTTCTACGCACACATTAACTTAATTCTACCTAGCATTTCCATCCCCTGGCCCACTGGAAGAGATTTCCTTTGAAGTAAGTGGTGCCCTTGTACTAATGATATTTCTCTATTGTATTCTTCTCGCTCTTATACCGTTATGTGTGTAGGTACATAAATAAATAAATGAAGTATGTACTTATCGGAAGCATGTAATACATAGGAGGCACGGTAGCGTTAATTATTTACAACAGCGAAATAAGAGAGTGGTTGTAAAATGTTACCGGCAAGTGCGTGAAGGCATATTAAACAGCCGTAGCTATTGTAGAATTTATAGAGTATGTTTGTTTGTTAAAAAGCTTTCCACTTTTGACCACTAAGGTACAAATACACCAGTTACTTATGAGACTGCTGTAGCCTATAAGCACTTCTTTGTATTTGTAAAAGACAACACAGATAAAGCTATATTTTAAAATTAGATAAAAAAATTAAACACTTATTTTTAAACTTTCACTATTTTCACACCTTAAGTTCGTTCAGGTTCAGGATGTCCTATTCTCAAAAAGTCAAACGGTTTCAAAATGTCCAATTCCCATATTGTCCAGTTCTTAAAATGTCCAATTCCCTGATTATCCAGTTCCTAAAATGTCCAATTCCCAAAATGTCCAATACCTTACAAGTTTATTATTTTATCAATAATTAACAAACAATAAATACACACACACACACACACATATCACGCCTATATCAGAGACGACCCGGGTAGGCAGAGGTGCATTACACACCCACAACTTGCCAGTATTTTTAGTCCCACGTAAAATCGCCGAATGAATTTAATAAAAAGTAGCAGCTATATTGTAATTTTGAAAAAAAAAATTTAAACTCGTTGACTTGATATGAAATGCTGATGAAAGGCAACAAAATCTTACGTGCCAGCCGCTATGACACAGCCAATTAAAGTCCTGGGCGACTCGGACGGAACAATTTTTTGTTTATGTTACAAATTTATATGAAAATTCAGAATTATTTACCACCGATATACATATTATATTTAAAATTCTCGTATTATGTATGATTTAATCCTTCCTTTGACTATAAATGTACCTACTTTAAGTAGGTTTAGATGCCTGTCATGCAAACATCAATGCCTAGACATTTTAGGTCGGTAATTACTAATATTTGCCTGATAAATAAATCAAAGGTATTAAGTATTCGGTACTTCATACTATTTGCTATAATATTTCTGCATAAAGACCTTAATAAGCTAAATATAGTTAGTTATAACTGTGTACATTTCAAACAAAACACTGACTCAAAGTAGGTAATACATAACGAGATTTACCACACGTGGTTGAGCACATTTAAGATCTGTATGTGGCGTGACGAGGGTCCAGATGTATGCGAAGATAATTTGCCCTTTAAACTTTCATAGCCACTAGAATTTACAATAACGTGTGTCATTCTCGCATATATATACATTTCGATAATTAACATAGGTACAATTATACAGTTAAGTGCTCCGGATCCCCTGAAAGGGAAGGTTAGGTTACTCCCATGTGGTAAGAGGTGTGCTTATTAAAGGTGCCGTTCTCAATACCCATCATTAACACGCACAGTCAATAAAATCACTACAACATACCTAAGAATATAATAAGTGTGTGTCGGTCGGGCCACGCATAGGATAGGGTACCGTATTCACACATAATGACCTCTATAAAATCACAAATATTTTCAAACTTTTCGAGCCAGTCGTTTAGATTTTAGAGGGGGCGACACTCTGTTTTACCGAAAAAATGAGCTATAAAGTTAAATATCTTGCAAACGAATACTTAATTCAAAAAATCGTCTTAGCAACCTTTAAATGTTTATAAAAGATTTATCTAATGACCCCATACTTTGAGGTAAACGCAAGATAAAGAAATCTAATTCAGGTTACGTGTAGGGGAAAAAAAAATATTTTGCCTAAATTTCTTTTAGCACTTTGTCAACGTAGTAACTTAAATATACATATGCATGCAAATTTTCATGTTTCTAGCACTCACCGTTTAGGAGGAAAGCCGAAAACAGATGGACGGACGGACATGACGAAACTGTAAGGGTTCCGAAACTTGAACTACGGAACCCTAATAAGCGAGACGATGTAATTGTTTAAGCGTAAAAGCCTTTAGGCACAGAATAGGGTATGGTACTAATTACTACATTGGTACTTATTGGTTTTAATTTCAGTTTTTAATTGACTCTCATATGAAACTGCGTAGGCAAACGTAATCGTGCTAACTCAGTGGAGTCAAAATAGGCCTCTACCTACCCATTTGGAGAAAAAAGGGTTGAATTATGTACCTATATGGTTAAAAACGAACACAAAGTAAGTAGGTACCTAGGTATGTTTGTTCGGATACATCTAAACTAAGCTGCTTTTAGCGTAGATAAGATACTGACCGGTTTATTACATACCTACAAGGAAAAATATACTTTTTTATCGATATTCAAATGAACAAAATATTATACAAAAAATTGGCTGAGAAGTTAACTCAGCAGGGCGTCCGCGCAGTCGCCAACATTAGGTAGGTACTTGTGTTATTTAACAGATATTTAAATAAAACGTTATTTACATCATCATAATTTATCTAATATGCCATCATAATGTTTATGACCTTTCACAAGAAAACCGAAGTACAAATACCTATTTTAAAAGGTCCTTAACATAAAGACGGTTTAATTTTACCTTCTTTATTAAATGAGTGGCTCCATCGTTCACAGATGATTTTGCCAATATCAAGCCAAAGTTTGATAGTTCCAGGTATGGGACAGGTTCGCCGAGCGCCACTGGGAGTTCTTTCAGTGCATACCGAGGCGCTCGGCAATGGACTTATGTGCGGCCGCGGCCTAAAACCATGGATGAAAGAAGGTTATGAAACCACTGCTCGGTATTGCGTAGGAGCGTCTTGTTTGACAGACAGACACATATATCTCACCTATACCCCCGAAGGAGTAGGCAGAGGGGCAATACACACCCACAATTTGCCAGTATTTTTAGTCTTACGTAACATGGGGCAAGCCTATTGCCGTCACCGGGCACTCTAGAAAGTGGGTTATGTCCAAAATGGCCGAATGGATTTTATTGACCGAGTGAGCGTAGTGAGCGAATCGTCTACATTTCGAGATTGGATAATTTTGCTTTCTTCCGTCTGTCTGTCTTTGGGTATGTGTTCCGGGCCACAGTTTTTATCGGATCTTCACGAAACTTGGCACAAGTGTTCCTTGATTTAATACAATTTTTGATCGTGAGCTTTTTTGGATTGGGGGAAAAAGCTCAAATAATGTTTTTAATGCTCGCGAGGTCTGTTTGAGGTACTGTTCGACCATAGGGTAAAATAAGCAGCTACTCATATTATAATTTTGAAAAATAAATTTGAAATCCGTTGCCTTACGATGAAATGTTGATGAAAACCAACAAAATCTTACGTACAAGTCGCTATGGCACAGCCAATTAAAGTCCTGGCCGTCTCGTACTGAACTTTTTTTTTTTTTTTTATTCTTTGACCAAAACATTATAATAATACAGTCTGCATGCATAATATCCACTCGCTTAAACCTCGAAGGTTTCTGTGCGAGTGGGAGTTCCGAATTTTGACAATACTTTACAGGCACTAGTTATAACAATAACAAAAACAATTTACATGAATATTGAAGGTAAATGGAGGTGAACTTCTTCTTTGATTCCCATATTACCTTAGAATTTAATTTTCAAAGTATTATGAAAATTAAATTCTTATTTAATTTTCAAAGTATTAAGGTAAAATATGCAAATACTTTGAAAATTAAATACTTTGACAGAAAGTTAGGAAAAAATTGCTTTTGACATTCAAAATAAATCAAAGTCAAAGTTAATCGAATACCATTCAGCCTATTGACTTCCAAAGCAGTTACTTACTAATGAGCTAATGACGAATATACAAGACAGGAAAAAGTATAATTGACTCAAATCAATTTTTCATTCTCTCAATGAGAAATTCATTTGAGATAAGACTTGAAAAATGAATGAATCGAGAGAGAAAAACGGATATTCATGTAATGGCATTCTCTAAATAGCTAAGAAGCTTTGTAGTAAACAAAGAAATACTTACAATCGATTTACGAAGCTTACATTTCTAAGGTCTGTTTCATAATAAACTCTGAGTGTACATAAATCATGGGTTGCTATTTAGCATCTTCGGCGGAAATGTTGTTAGGCGAACATTCTTTTGCTAATACTACAAACAACTATTCTTAAAATTAGTTTTACTCCTTTATTGGTTTTAATAGTAGTAGGTTTAGTTTTACTCTTTATTTATATTACATAGTTACTTGGAATTAAAAATTATTAAGATATAATCTTTAGATTCTAATTAACCTGTCTTATCTAGAAGCTAGACGCTCCGAGATAAGACAGGTTTGTAGTTGTTTGTTCGACAGTGGTAAAAAGAGGTGAAATAATTGTTTGATAAATTTCATTGGTTGGTTAAAAATAATCAGTAAGCAGTAGATTATTTTAATAGATTAGATTATTGTTTATTAAGAAACAAAGTACATAAACTGTTGTCACCATAAAATTATGATCTTGGCAAAGTGTGGACTAATCAGTCTAATCACTCTTCTCGAGAAGGGCAGCTGTATACGTACGTCTCCAGCATCAGATCTCCAGTCATCTATTTTCAGGCGATACTACCTTTTGTTTTTTAAGTGACCAGGGTTTCGGTAAGTACAAAAGTATTGGAAACAACATACATTCAACAGATGAACATTTACGCAAGTACTTACATTATTAGTAAGTTTTATTACTACTAAGTAGGCACCAGATAAATAAAGGGAAGTTTATGTATTACACCACCAAATACCTACTTATCAAGGAAAATCCAATTCTCTCACACTTTACTCAACCAGTTACCACAAAATGTATGTCGACAAACCTAACTAGTATATCACAATAATACAAACTGATGAAGGTTGTATACAAGAATCCAATTTACCACAAAGTACAAGTTGATTTGAAGGAAGGAACGTGATACATCAGAACACTCAGAGCGACCGACCGTCAACACAACACGATTTGCGAAATGGAACGGAAGGGCCGAGCTATGACTGTCGGGTAATCTCTATAATACCACAGTATAAGAATACTATAATAATACCAATACAAATATGGGACAATATGAATAAAAACGTTAGAACTTTTTGATACAACAGCAAAAATAGAATACGAGTATATTTGAGTTTCAGTGCTTATTATTTATAGGGACCGTTGAAACATATATTCCACTATCTGATAATAAGACAATTGTTATAAAACCCTAAACAAACATTTGAATATTTGATACCAGATTCGAAGAGCTCCTTTTTAGGGTTTCGTACCCAAAGGGTAAAACAGACCCCTATTGCTAAGACTACGCTGTCCGTCTGTCACCAGGCTGTATCACATGAACCGTGATAGCTAGAGGCAGTTGAAACAATGATTAAAAACAGAATAAAATAAATATTTAATAATAATGGTAAGGAACCCTTCGTGCACGAGTACGTCTCGCACTTGGCCAGTGGTTATTTATTATCGAAAACAAGAAATACTCAACGAATACAAACATGACAGTTACAGCGAAGATGAGGAGTTTTGCCAGGAATCTTCGTATCGTTAACAATCAGTTAATATTATATCAGTAACTAACTTGAGAAACGGCGCGGTTGATCACGCAATCTGCATTTGTAATTAAATTCATACGCACTGCTGAATGCTCGTATTAGTTATTTTTATCACTTAATAACCTGAACGCTAAACAGAATTAGGTAATAAAAACTTTTTAGCTAGGGGCTCGTGGTCTAATGGCAACCGACTAGGTCAACACATTGCAAAGGTTAAGCAACATCTAGCCAGGCTGGTCTTAGGATGGGTGACCATTTCTTAAGACATTGAGACCCATCTGTACCTCGGAGAGCACGTTAAGCCGTCGGTCTCGGTTGTCATACAAACATAATATATGGTAATCGTTAAGGTTAGTTGGAGCCCAAAAAACAAAAATCCGACCGGTCGAAACTTCGATATCGCCCATGTGTTGTGGAGGTCAGATGGCAGTTGCTTCACGGAAAATATCGAATTTCAGCCAAATCCCAGTTAGACTGGAAAGCCGACCCCAACTGATTTGGGAAAAGGCTCGGTGGATGATACAGTTTTGAACTTTTGAGACATCAACAACTTTCGTGGTGGATCTGTGTGTATACTTATATGGATCGTAACCAAATGTGTAAATATTTGTATGTATGTGAGGACATGAGCCCGGACTGCAGAGATTCTAGGTACTTATGTAACATCGGTTCTTGCTTTGGGTTACACAAAAAGGCCAATTACAAGTTTCCACATGTAGTACTTAGGTAAATATAGTAATTTCATGATGGTAGACAGTGCAATTGATATAATTTAGGTAGGTAATAAATAATAATACGAGTAATAAGACAATAACAATAGGCAGGTAAATATTTACCTCAAGAAACCTTGAAACTAGGTACACTACATGCCTTCCAAAAATGCTATGCTCAATCTAACCTTAAGCTTAGGTATAAGCTTGTGCTATGGAATCTAGATCGACAACTGATAAACATACTTATATTTTATTTAAAACATACCTAATTATTATAAATAGAAATCGCCCAAAAGCCGAATCAAAGATCTGTGGGTCCCGGAAATCAAATCCCAGACTCCGGAGTCTTAAGCCAATGCACTACGGACCACGCTACCGAAGCAAGCTTGACAAGCACATCAATACAAATGTACCTATACATAGCAGCTTAAAATACTAGAAGCCTCATCTTTCTTGACTCACCATTTATTAATTTAGTGAACAAGACCACTAAATTCTTTTGATTTAAGTTTTATCTAAATTTCTTTATAAAGGTATGCTGAAAAACTAAAACAAAAGAATTAAATTGTTCTAAATAAATATAACAACCGGGTTAAAGTAATAACATGTTAGTTGTAAAAAACAAGGACTTATCTACAAAGGATTACGTTTGACCTTCCTTTTGCTTGATACGAGCGACGCAGGAATGCATACCTATCGCATTAATCACAAATGATTTTACCTACATATTTAAATAAATTAACGATTTTTTACATAGTTGGTACGCAGTAGCGAGTGTATACCTAGTTGTAAACATGTATATACAATGTTACGATTAAAGCCCGAAGAGCAGTTAAACCTAGTTTAAGTCGGTTACAACTAGGTGTATCCTAATTCCTAAAACTAGAGTTTGGTTGAATTTGACAACCTGCTTCACAGCAATAATAAATAAATTATAAATATGTTACGACAATTCACACAACGCCATCTAGTCTCAAACTAAGCAGACCTTGTAATATGAGTAGTACTCACATTACAAGCTATATATATATATATATATATATAAACTGATATAAATACTTAAATACATTTTTTTGTAAATACATACATATTATACATAGGAAACATCCAGACTTCGGTACAAACGTATCTGTCTTCACACAAAGTTTGTCCCGAACGGGAATCGAACCCGAGACTCCGGCGTCGAAAGCGTATGCACCACCGACCACGCCACCGAGGCAGTCAACTTACTCGACAACCACTAGCTCGACGTTGGATCTCTTATGCCTCTAGGGTGGATAAAAACATTTCTTGAGTGGTTACAAAAACATACCACGCAGGCTCTAACCTAACGTATCCGATATCCGAGCACTAAAGTAAGAGTGAGATATATTTTAGAAATAACTAAACCTTCAGACGCAGACACATCCTAACGCAGAAAAGACCTGATTACACATTGATTACTTTGCAAAAAATATGCTTAGACACCTAAACAAAGTAAAAAAAATACATTAAATAAAAACTGCTTTTTGTATATTTTAATATTAGTATTAGTAGTTATCACATGTTTTTATTGTTACCCGTAAATTATTAAATAAAAAACCCACAAACTATGTACTTAGTTATTATTGATTAAAAAAAGTAGGTTGCAAAAAGGCACCACATCGATACGTTAGTCAGCAGAAAAGTAAATAGTCGGATAAATACTTATATGAACTTGTAATCAGTATAATATAATACAGTTGGTAATGAGTACAAATAGTAATGTATGATAACGAAACTGATAAATATTGTTGGCGCAATATAAAGTTCCACTGAAGGTTCTTTCAGCAAAAGCCCTGAAAGTGGATTTTTATTTGATATTCAAATATTTGTTTAAACTGCAAAAACATTCATTTATATGCTGTCAATTTGGCTATAGGCAAGCGGCGAACCCACTGAAAAACTAAAATCACTGACCAATCAGTGAAAATGTGATTTCCCCAATACAAATTTGTACTTTTTGTAAACCTTGGACCAAAAGATTGGTAAGAAAACAAAATTTGTGCAGTTGGGCTATTAATTGTTATAAACAAATTAATTTGTTAACTAATAAAAAGTTGTTATTTATATTGGAAAATGATTTCTAAGGGTAAAACGGGCAAAATAGAACACTTTTTACTTTGTGATTTTTTTCGAAAAAATGCGTTTTAAAGAAGTTGCAACCATTTTAAAGCGCAAAAATGGTCACATTCAACATTTTTTATCTAGGCGAGTTTTGATCGAATTCAAAAAAATCCGCCGGCAGAATACTTATCAGATCTTAAGCTTCAACTGACTATTTTTCAAAATAAGATACACTATTATACGCATGTAGAGTCGCGCCAACTCGTATAAAACGCGTGCAATTTGACAGGATTCAAACGGGCAATCAATAAGGAACTCCAAACTCCAAAAAAAAAAACTTTTTCTGTGTTTTTTCTTTTTTTTTTTAATTGGAAATCATTGAAAAATTATCTAAGACGTTTTTTGCTTTGGCTCAATTTGATCTGATTTCTCACTGCTTCCGGATCGTGGAATGCTAAAAAAACGCGATGTGTATAAATAGATTTTACGATGTGAAAATGTATATTTTCTCATTTTGAAAAATAGTCAGTTGAAGCTTAAGATCTGATAAGTATTCTGCCGCAGGATTTTTTTGAATTCGATCAAAACTCGCCGAGATAAAAAATGTTGAATGTGACCATTTTTGCGCTTTAAAATGGTTGTAAGTTCTTAAAAACGGATTTTTTCGAAAAAATCAAAGTAAAAGGTGTTCTATTTTGCCCGTTTTACCCTTTGAAATCATTTTCCAATATAAAAACCAACTTTTTATTAGGTAACAAATTAATTTGTTTATAACAATTAATAGCCCAACTGCACAAATTTTGTTTTCTTACCAATCGACGCCTTTTGGTCCAAGGTTTACAAAAAGTACAAATTTGTATTGGGGAAATCACATTTTCACTGATTGGTCAGTCATTTTAATTTCTAAGCACTTTTTCGGGGGTTTGCCGCTTGCCTACTAAGGCTATCTTGATTAGACGTTAACCGCCGGGCGCCACTGGAAATACGTTCTGCTTGTAACCAGAGACGCCCGGCAACGGACGTTAGAGCGGCCGCGGAACTAATAAAAATTGACGAACAACACAACTTAGCAGTAGCTGTAAAGTCCAAAGAGACTACTGTGTTGTTTCAAATATAGAATCAACTCGATGATTGTCAAAATTGGACAGGAAATGTTCTAACACAGCCGGTGTTCGCATTCAATGGACAATAGACAGGTAAACGTCCACTTCCTGTATCATCTTATAATGTCGCATGTGTTGTTGCTTGTTAGGTTTCCTCATGTGTCTCTCTAATTAACAAATGTGACGAATAACCTAAGAAATACAAATCTCATCGCATGACGTGCTGAAATAACGCGAAATCAAAGTTTGTTAGAGCGTCGTTCGTAGATTTTGGACACCTTGCACCTTAAAAAAAGGAGGTTTTCTAAATAGAGGCATGTTCTGCATTACCCAATACGAGCATCATACCCTTAAAGCATTTACTTAATTACAATAGAAAATGTTGGATTTATCCCCTAATGTCTTGGACACTGCATCGTAAAATAATAGAGGTTTTCTAAACACGAATATTTACCTATGTTTTATATTACATATTATCGTGGTCTAGCATTTATTTATCATAGAAAATCTTTACTAGATATAGTATTGATTGATTTATCTATAACGGTATTTACAATAAACTTCAATTACTTATATTATTTCAACATTATAAAGTATACTTACGACTATTATCTGAACTGAATATCTAATAAAATACCGAAATCATAATTATATTAGTCAAATCACTAAACATCTAAAAAAATCTTATCTAGTTCAAATAGTTACGTAGATTATTATTATAATCATAAAGATAAATCTAAATAATAGTAGGTTAGTGTATGGTATACCTGTTACGTTTATGAAAGTATTTTAACATAAATTATATTATGTACTTAATCATCACGTTGGGATATACGTGATCCTATAGTTGTAAATTTTGATTTTTGTTTCTTATTATTAACATAATTACATAACTAATAGTTAAACTTTTTGATTTACACATGTTTTGATTATTAACTCGGACACAAAAACAATTTATGAAAGTTGATTATAATATTGACACTTATCTGTATTAAACGCATTTCTAATTAATTTAGAAACAGTAACACCTAGGTAGTAGGGGGGATTATTTTTTTGGTGGGGATAGTTTATTTTTTGCCAAAAATCCCCACCAGGCTGTGTTTATTCGACCAATGGGGATATCGGGAAAAAAAATCACTATCCCACTGGTAGGGATTTGTCGGTGGGGATTTATGGAATAAATCACGTTTCAGTTATCTAAATCTAAAACCCGAAAATGTATGTACCAAATCAGACAACAGGTGCCTGAACCCTCTGCAAATAGTTTCCAAGACATTACATATAATAATTAACCAATATCCGTTTTTTTACTTTTTTTTTAATCCGCTTCCACGTCCGATGCCGAGGCCCTCTGGTGAACACCCCAGGAATTTCCAGTGGCCCCGGCGGACAGGTTTTATCGCGCGCCTGCTTCTGTAAGGACGGGTGGCTAACCCGCCGTCCTCTGACCCCGATCATGGAGGTCGATGGTCCTGGGCGTAAATTAATCTGCGGCGCCCTGGCCGCTGACTGTGAAACTCAGCGGGGAGGGTACGCTCCCTCTCGGCCGCCTCTTTCGCGAGCATGACTTGCTCGCAGAACGACACGGCCGCGTTCCACCTGCTCGCGCTGGAAACCATGGCTTGAAGTATGGCTCCAGCGAGAGGGTATCTACGCCCATACCCACTACGAGGTCCCGACGCTGACTCGCCCACGCTCAGCCCTCCATCAACGTGTGGAGTGCAGTGTTGTCGTCGGAAAAATCAATATCCCCTACAAAATAAAATATGACTAATATTGAAATTAAGTGACTGATGAACTATGACCAGTAATAAATAAACCAACGGTAGGTATGGAGATTTTTGGTAGGTACCTACACAATTAAAATGACGCACGAAGGAAACTGCCCAATGCCCGTGACAAGTGGAAGGTACCTTAATTTAATAACAAATTCCTATGAAGGCCTAATTGACTTCTGACCTACGTATAAAAGGTAGATACGGTATACTTACTAGAGGGCTTATTACGATCTACCATTTTATATGTATAGGTACCTACCCAACTAACATTATTGGCCTTGTGAAGGTATTTAATGGGTTCATTCTTACAGGTTCATCACAATCTTATTTACTAGCGTAAAAGTTACCATCACTCCTCATCATTAATCTGCGATAAAATGTACTTATAAGAATAATAACAATGATAATAAAACGCTATCAAGTCACAAACTTATCTAAAATTATTTTAGGAAGTTCCCCATCAACAAAACCACTACTTAGGTCTCGTTGAATGTAAGTAGCAATAGACCGGTCACACTGAAAACTAAGTAATTGTAGAGACATTTCTGCGGTTCAAACGTATATTTGTTCCGACAACCCTCCAATCGCAGTCAGGGAAGTATACAATACGTCAGTTTCTAAAAATAAAAATAAGTGGGTTTTTTCAATATGACAAAAAATATCTAATATAAATAATGTCTAAAATAATTGTGTGAACCGAACGTACTTACATCAAATTAATTCAACTCAAACACAATGTAGATGATAAATAAATATTCGTACTTATATAATCAAGCCTATATCTCCGAAGGGGTAAGCAAAGGTGTATTACCTACCTACTCGAAGAACACACCCACATTCTTCCTTAGTTTTCTTGGTACCTACCACGTAATAGGGACTAATTGCCGTTACCGGGCTCAATAAAATTAACAGCCAAGACCAATGCTAATATCACAATTGAAAGATCACAGTAGGTATAGGTTAGGTATAGGTTTTCATTATGAGCTAGTAGCCTCTACTACAGTTCGGGGTAAGAAGGTAGAACAAAAATAAAATCACAAAATAATAAAATAATATTATTCTTATCCAGTTGAGAGTCAAATTCAATATTATTGATGACGTTGAATTGTCTGTCCTTCCATATTAAGCCAACTATTTTTTTACTTATTATGTGGTGATGCCACGAATTGTGTATGCAAATACGTGATTACAACAAAAGCCCTCTGTTTCAGATATCTATTTCGTAATGTTAATTTAAAGTAGATCTTCCTTACAAGAAAGTTCTCTTACCTGTTCGTTTCACCCGTTACACTTATCTTCAGAATGCCTGACAGTTAAACACTTATGCCTCTGCATTCAGCTGGAACGTCCGACCCGCATTTGTTGGGTGCACTCACCCGAAACCAAACGAACGTACGTAGACTATAGACACTAGACTAACTATCGAGTATAATTCAATTCCACGAAAAAGACCTGCTTGGTATTTGTATTGACCATTTCTACGGACAAATAAAATGACGGGTTTTAAAACTGATTTATAAAGCAAATACAAGTCCAAATAACATGAGTATATTACACACTCTCGGTACTTATAGAGAGTTTTTGTTATCCGCCCTTGCGTTCATTGACAGACGTCTCGGGCACGCCCATTGCGAATTTGCCCGCCAATACGGCCTCTGTTATGAGACACGTACAGAGAGTTTTTTTTCTGTACATACAAACAATTCCGCCAGTTTCTTTCAAGAGGAAAGTAGAAAAATAAATACGTGCATATTTCACAGAGCCTAATCAGTTGATCGGTGGGTGCACACTTTCACGTAAGGTCGGTTTGAGTCCTTTAAATATTGGTGGCAGTCGTATACATTTTCTTCTTAGTATTTTTATTTAATAGCTTGGTATATAGGTAGAAATTTCTCCGTATCAACTGATTTATTCAGAGCATTGGAAGATTATTTTCTACCTACCTAATTCACCTTGATCACCTAAGTACCTTCGCGCAGAGGAAAACTAAGAGTTTATGCGCAAGCCAACAGTCAACTACGATATTATCTTCGTAATATGTAACTACACTTCTGAGCGATCATCTTTTTTTTAAACTTAATGCCGCGGCTACACATTGTGGTGATATTTGCACCAATATAGCTAATTACGTCTATTAGCTATTCTGTTGAATCCAATGTGTAGCCGCAGCATAAAAAGGCTGCTGTCTATGTTAAAATGGCATCTACCTTCGATTGAACTTTATGTTCCATGCGGCGATACTATTACTTGTCTGATATTAATATAATTATATATATTTACACTTACAGATACCTAATTTAAACGCTTGGCTATTAAAAAAATGTTGATGTTTAGGAAATGTTGGACTAATGTCCAACATTTTAATATTTATTAAACAACATTATAAAAAACATTTTCATATTTATTAATAAAATTAACTGGATGTGTTAATATCCAGTTAATATTGCATTTGTGTACTTTGGCGCATGCTAAAGGTAAAACCTTTACATTTTTATTTACAATTTAAGATAATATTATTTTACAGACAATAGATATGTAATGTAATGTGATAGAAGTTATAGTAATACTTTAACGTGTAACTGTTATGTGTCCCTGTTGAAAATAAATAATTAGAAAATAGTTTGACATAATACTAAAAAAGATTACAAATGCTTTGAAAGGTTTATTAGGTAAGAACCGCTTATACTCGTAAGGATTATGACACAACAAAACTAGATTTGGTTTAAAGTTGTACCATTTTATTATTAAGTATGTAAAATTAATCACATGGATTTTACAATATGTTAAGTTGTAAACCGGTCACATAAACATGAGGACATCATAATATTATATTTACAATACATTAGCACCTAATGACTATAGTGAAATTAATTTCACAATACATATATATCTCAGTAAATAATAGGTAGGTACCTTAGGTAGGTACATATGTTACTATTCCCTATTCTGTGCCTATAGGTGCATAGACTAATAGGTAAATAAATTGTTTTAAATTCATCTTAAACTTTAAAAATAAATCAGAACTTGTTTAAAATAATTAATTTGTATGGGACGACAGAAACTATAGTAGCCAGACACGGTCCTACCCAATAAATCCAGTGGTCTGTCCAATCGTTGGTCCACACTGCAGGCCCCAGTGTCCTTGCAGGATTCATACTGGCACCAGTAAAAGGTCCACCTATTAATGATAACCCAACTATTGTCAAACCAAACTTAAGGGCAACCGTCTCTTGCTTTTCCTTATTCACTGGATCCCATATGGCACAGTTAAGTAGCATTAGAATTATTGTAATCACGACTTCAATAAATAAACTTTGGGTAACGCTTTGTCCTGGAAGCGGTTTAGTCACACACACTGATCCTTCCGATAAATTTATCGCTGTTAATGTGTCTAAAATTCCGTATCCAAGTGTTGCTCCTGCACATTGAACAATGATGTACACAATTCCCAGCGGGATAGAAGTACTGCCCCAAATCATAGATGCTAGAGTCACGGCTGGATTCATATATGCCCCAGAAATGTGACCAAAAATTTGGATGTTGAACATGACTGTCATACCAAACGCTATGGCTTCATATAATTGGTTCTTCTCTGCTTTAGCCGGTGTGCAACCTAAACAACCAAGCAGAACTAGTAACAAAGTTGAAACAAACTCTGACAATATTTTACGCCATTCTGCACTAACCCAGGCCACAATTGAAGTGCTGTTTTCTTGGTTACTCCGTGGAATTTTGCTTTCCACGACTTCAGAAAGAGTCTGTATTGTTTGCAGTGTCATATTGATTGGTTTCGTACAGGTTTCCCAAAAGTAATCACTCTCACTGTATTACACTGGCTGGTGATATCAGTTCACTTACTATTTAGTATAGGTTTCATGACGAATTTGTTACTGTTTACAACTGTATTATTTGATGTTACTGTCAATAAATACCATTGTATATTTATACAACACAAGGATAACAGTGGACGCGACTGCTTGGTGTTCGGTACGCGAGTAAATAATATCGATATCTCCGTACGCAGCCGCACCGTATAAAATGATATAGAGGCTTGGCAGTGGCCGCTATCTGTCACAATCAGCCCTACTGTAAAACATCTGATTATTGTTTATAACATAGAATCGTGACAGCTTTATCAAGGATTAATGCGTATTAAAAATAAAAAGATCTTATCTAATTTACTAATACTAAATGTGTGGCTTATCAAGTAGTCTGATCCATTACAATTAAATTACTAATAAACAATGATAGACATGGTTTCAAAAATAAAGATACTCGTAACTATGGACTAATCTCATAACTCATACTCGTACCTAATCCCAGGACCTCTACTTTATGGAGATACGCCAAAATAGTTCTCTTGAAGTATTTTTACAATCAACTTCAGGGTATGTAATTCCAAAACAGAACGGTTTATGTTTTACCAACCGTTATAATATCAAATGGATGATATATAAATATTATGATGCCCCAGTGTCACAATGACACGATTAACACGAATCGTGAGTTTTTAAGAATTACAATAGGTACCTAATGGGTATTTGAAATAGCTATTACCAAGACAAACTTTTAGCAGAGTCTATTTAATGTCAAAATTGTTTTCACACAATATTAGGTACATAATATTCCAAATCTTTAATCGAGCAATTCCCATTTGCTTTCGGCTGGGTACACCTTGTGTATCCCCGCATCATTGCACCTGTGGAGTAGCTGTCGATAATCTGGGACACCATGGCTTTTCTTGTAGCAGAAGCGCAGGTCATATACCTCGGCACGCTATTCTAAACGACATAATTCGTAAGGCTCTTTCCACCGCAGGTCTTCCGGCCGTACGTGAACCAAATGGTTTAGCCCGAAGCGATGGAAAGAGACCGGACGGTATGTCGTTGCTACCGTGGAAGATGGGAAGGTCTTTGGTGTGGGACGCTACATGCGTTGACACCTTAGCACCTTCACACCTTCCAAGCACATCCGGATGTGCCGGTGCTGCTGCTGCATCAGCTGAAGGCCTCAAACGGCGTAAATATGCTAACCTAGCAGGTGATTACATATTTGAGCCGTTTGGGGTTGAGACACTGGGGTCATGGGGTCCGAGTCCTCGCCGCTTTTATAGAGACACTGCTAAACGCTTAATGGAAGCTTCTCAGGACCAGAAGGGTGGTTATTTTCTGGCCCAAAGAATAAGTATCACCATCCAACGTGGCAACACAGCCAGCATTCTGGGAACCTTCCCAGTCGGCAATGACGCGGAGGATTTTTTAAACGATATTTTGTAATGTAAATATTTTTAGTAGATATATAATTATGTATATTGTAATTCTTATTGTAAATAAATCGAGCAATTACCTACTTATTATAAGTAGGTATCTATCAAAAAAAAAATTTGTACTAGTATCAGATTGTTAAATAGTTGAATTAAAATTTATAGATATAATTATCTAATGATTTGACTTTAAATAGTAGATTGTTAACCAAGGGAAGAAAGCATCCCATTTCTGACGAGATATTTTGGCGCTCGAACGTAGTAAGAGCGCCAATAGTTCGAGGCAGAAATGGGTGTTTTCACCCGAGTTAAACACTCTACTTTTCATTTCGAATACGAGGAAAGCAAATAAAAGTCAAATAAAACAAATATAAAAATAGAGATTCATCACGTATCAAGTACTTATTATCGTACTTCCCTCCTGTTTTTTAATTTTTGTTTTTCATTCGCACTTTTTTCAGGACAGGCAAGTCTTTTGGTCTTACAGCCTCTTCATTAGTTATATTTTCTCATAGAAAATAGTCTTCAGTTTTTTTAATTACTGCAGTTATTTTCTTACGCACATATTTTAGGAAGCGCTATAGAGTATTTTTTTATGATTTGACGCATTACAGCGGGCGATTTAGTCAGGTTTAGTTGGAGTCTCAACCTTAAAATACTGAGTAAAATATTCAGTATTTTATGGTATAACTGTCCAAATAATTATTATTGTTTGTGCTATTTACGTTTTATTTTATTGTAACTCACTCTTTTTTGTTTATGACCATTTAAAAACCAGAAAGTTGTATTGACTCAATAGAACTTTGGCTGTATACGTTTTTGCCATCGCCTGAAGATGTACTGATATATTTTTTTTACTTTTCCGCCCTAGGGCCGAAATGTATCACTTTCAACCCGCATATCAGGTAAACAATGACTCACTTTCAGAGCATGAGAGATGAAAAATTATTTGATAATAGAATGTAGGTATTAAATGAACTGATATCAGTATTTTTACGAAATGTCCCGCCGTTGATTTCACATACAACATATTTGCAACAAATTGTTTAAATGAGTCAGTAGTGCGAAAAACAAGTTCTTCAACGTTTACCTTATACGTCAGTGAATATGTAGTAATTATATGTTGTAACGTTATAAAATGCCAGATTGCGCCATAAAAAAATAAAAAATATTATTGTGTTATGCCGTGATTGTAAACGAAAATCATAATGTCAATTTCAAAGTTATTCTTATTATGTCTTTTGATGTAATTTTTATTCTTGTCTATCTATCCGTATTTACACGCTAATATTATGTATATTATGTATGACTGTCTCGGTGGCGTAGTCGGTAGTGCATTGGCTTTCAACTTTGGAGTCTCGGGTTCGTTTCGCGGCTCGAATCAAATATTTGTGTGATTCATAAAAGTTTGTTGCGGAGTTTGGGTGTTTTCTATGTATACAGGGTGTTACGAAAGGGACACGTTTGTTTTTATTTAAAATATCTTTTAAATTTTTTTGATAAACTTTCTTTTTCTTCTCTGCTCGCGGTCGCCACTTATCGAAACGGGTTCTGGTCGACCAGCTGATGGGGCTGGCTTCAGGTTGATATAACCCTTACGTAACACCCGGTATTATGTATGTATTTATTGAGCGAAGCGAGCCGAAGGCGAGCGGAGCTCTCAACGGGTGACTCAAATTATTTTTCAAACGATTTATGTTAAATTGTTTCTCGGCGAATACTCGGCCGATTTCGGATTTTCTTGCACTCATCAATAGCTTACAGAATAGGCTTGTGTCCCAAATTTCAAAAATTTATTAAATCTGTAGTTTTGAATCTATATAGTCACAAAAATGTATTATTTTGATTTAAAACAATCATTTACATAGTTTATTTTGCGATCTAAAAAATGTATTTAAATTGGTTTACGAAAACGCTCCAATCTGTCATGGCGCCTTGGGTGATGTCACACGTTGCGAAACAAATCAAAATGTGTTTGACCAAGCTATCCTGACCAAAAAACGAACGAAGTTCGTTGCAGCCATTAAGCCATAAATTAGTCGTCTAATCGTAATATAAATATTCAAGCGCAAGATCACTTGTAAGGATTATACACTATAGACTGGACACGCATAGCTTTTTACCTACGGAACGGAGATGGTATATGGGTTTGGGGTGAGAGGATGTTTGTGCAAATACATGTTGCCATTTTTCTCGAAAACTACTGGTGGGATTTTGATGCAGTTTTTAGTTATGGGTTCAGGTTTGATTGGTGCATCTTCTTAGATAAATTTTACGATGACAACTCACCATGGGGCGCTGCAGCGAACATTATTTGTGAAAAGCAATGTTGCCAATTTTCTCAAAAACTAGTAGTCCGATTTTGATGCAGTTTTCAGTTATGGGTTTGAGTTAGATTGGTACAGGTTTCTAGATAGATGTTACGGTGACAACTCATCAGGGGGCGCTACAACTAACATTGTTTGTGATGAAAATCAATTTTGATGCGGCTTTTTTTAGGAATGGATTTGTAGTTGATTAGTGAGGGTTCTTAAATAGGTGTAACGACAGCAACTTACTAGAAGGCGCTACATATCTATGCTCTTTAAGAATTTTAAAATAAAAATCAAAATTAAAAATTTTGAAAAAGCCCACGGCGTTTAAAAAGCAATTGAAAAAAGGATAAAATAATTTAAAAACCTCCAGAAAGTTAAAAAAAGAAGAAAGTTAAATTGTGTTGGTTAGCCCTTTAACTTTGATATAGGTGCCTAGCAATATTTTGATTCAAGCGTTGTCTCGAAATGCACATCAAAATAATGCGCCAAAACTGCGTTTTGTCCAATCTACTTTTGTTAGATTTATAATAATTTAACTTTAAAATTAACAAAAATTCGTAAATTAATAAAAACGTACGAACAATTAAATTACACATAATCACAGACACAACTTAAACAAGAAGTCAGCTCTTCATACATACTTACTCTATGGTGTGAGAGCGCAACCTGTGACGTCATATTTTCTGATTGGTGTTTGATGTCACGTGACTGAATGCTTAATTTTTCCAAACTTATTTTCTAAAAATAATAGTAATCTTTATTCTGTCTACTAATTTATATTACTTTTTGTTGTCTATTCATTGGAAATAGTCATAAGAAACATACACCAATCCGATTTATGCTTAGTGGACACAAGCCTATTACCCAGGTTATTACGATACCACAATTTTGAATTTAAACTCGCTTCGCTCAAATATATGCTGCAGCGTAACGGTACGTTTTGCGACTGCGGCGACCTAGTAAATATATAAGTATGTTTATGAGTTATCTAGATCCCATAGCACAAGCTTATAGCTTAGTTTGGGCTAGATGATTAGTTTGAAAATGTCCGAAAAAAAGGGTTACACCCATAGAGATATTCTAGGTCCATGATTACACCGCCTGTGGTCACATGACGTGTCAAATACATGATAGTAGTATGCAAGTATATGCAGTTGTAGGTTAATTAAAATATATAAATTATATGCTTAGTAAATCATTATCACGGTAGCATTCGAATACCGCTTTTGAACATTGCCTTCGAAACTTGATAAAACGTGAAATCCAACCTCCTGAATGTGCGAAATGCCTACTGAAGAGGCATTTAATTCAACTTCTTCTGAATACTAATGTATACTTTAAGATTCTATGATCCATCTATTTGTTATACCGTAGATTTCTAAATAATTAGATTTGTTACTTATAAGTTTTGCTAAATGTTGTGCAGCATTGAGTTTTTACTTGTTTGCACTAAAAACATCTAAAACCGATTACTTGTGAACATATATTTTTTAAGTATATACAATTAAGTATCTGTACCAAAGTCCACATCTGCACTAACCAAATAATGTATGTTTTTTAAAAAGAGTTTTTCTTATAAAGATCAACGATCGTGCTCTTAGTTAACATGTTTTACCCAATAGAACATAATATACCTAGTTCAGAAAAATACAATCAATATTGCTCAAACCTCCTCCATTTTAAGTCTTTCTATTTTTAACCCCCGACGGAAACCCGAACGGGGTGTTATAAGTTTGACGTGTGTGTGGGTGTGTGTGTGTGTATTTGTAAGTCTGTCTATGGCATCGTAGCTCCCAAACAGATGAACCGATTTTGATTCTGTTTCTTAGCTATGTTTTATAAAAATTTGTTAAGCCATTTCAAAGATATGAGGGGTGAAAGTGGTGATAAAAAACTGAATGTGTTCAAATATACCCGTGTGGGGTATCAAATGAAAGGTCATAACTTATACATCACGATACCACAAGTTTTATGAAAATCGGTTTAGCCATTCGAAAGATATGAGGAGTGGAATGTATTTCTAATTCTGTAACCACACTCCGCGCAATTCGCATTAGCTCTGAATAATTGTTGATAGACTATACGTATGTTGATATTAAATAATGATTTATGTGAGTCGGGGGTTTTTTTAATTTTTAATTTAATTCTCTTGTACTCGTAGTATAGACCGTGTTGTAGGTACCTGTGTAACAGCTTTCACTATTCTTCGTTTTTGTCTTTTCGTACCCAAATTTACACATGCCCTCCGTTCAGGACAATTTTGGAAAAATGTAGAAAGAATTTTGTATTAAGTTGTCTAGACTGCCCAGTCTAGACAACTTAATACAAAATTCTTTGTGTAAAATTTTAAATGTAAATATTAATGACCGGGCCTGGGTCCAAGCGTCTCTTCCAGTTCGCTTGGGCGGGCTAGGTATTCGAAGAGTCACAGATGTCAGTCTGCCAGCATTTCTGTCGTCGGTCCATAGCACAGAAGAATTAGTCAGGAAAATTTTGTCAAATCACTGATTGATTCCGAGGTGCGATGCAAGACCGATGCCATAAATGCTTGGAGGATGTCTTGCCCCGACACTGACTTGCCCTCACGCCTAGGCTCACAGCGACTGTGGGATTCACCGCTCTGTAAATTGTGAATTAATACACTAATTGACACTTCTGTCAATATTTCAGAGCGTGCACGCCTACTAGCTGTTGGAGAATGGGAGTCAGGGTTATGGATCCAGGCGCTCCCATCGCCCAACATCGGTACAATGTTGGACGACACAACCTTCCGTACTGCCACTTGCCTTTGGCTGGGTACACCTTTTGTATCCCCGCATCATTGCACCTGTGGAGTAGCCGTCGATAATCTGGGACACCATGGCCTTTCTTGTAGCAGAAGCGCTGGTTGTTATACCTCGGCACGCTATTTTAAACGACATAATTCGTAGGGCTCTTTCCACCGCAGGTCTTCCGGCCGTTGGTGTGGGACGCTACATGCGTTGACACCTTAGCACCTTCACACCTTCCAAGCACATCCGGATGTGCCAGCGCTGCTGCTGCATCGGCTGAAGGCCTTAAACGGTGTAAATATGCTAACCTAGCAGGTGATTACATATTTGAGCCGTTTAGGGTTGAGACACTGGGGTCATGGGGTCCGAGTGCTCGCCGCCTTTATAGAGACATTGCTAAACGCCTAATCGATGCTTCTCAGGACCAGAAGGCTCGCTATTTCCTGGCCCAAAGAATAAGTATCGCCATCCAACGTGGCAACACAGCCAGCATTCTGGGAACCTTCCCAGTCGGCAATGACGCGGAGGATTTTTTAAACGATATTTTGTAATGTAAATATTTTTAGTCTATAATTATGTTTATTTTGTATATTGTAATTCTTATTGTAAATAAAGACTTTAGATGTTCTGGCTTTTGGATTTTCATTTCAAATAACAGAATGCAGATGATTTTTATTGTAGGTACCTGTAGTAGGGTGCCTTTATTTCTCCAGCGAGAGGGTATCTACACTCAGGCCCACTACGAGGTCCCGGCGCTGACTCGCCCACGCTGAGCATTCCACCAACGTGTGGAATGCCGTGTCTTCGCTGATAGTATAACGGCTGGTAACGGCAATATGCTTACCTCGTATTACGTGTGTAATTTGTATTGATTCATGATGTAAGCTACAATATTATAGTGTGTATTGTTATTTTATGATGATTTCATGAACAATACTATTTTGATTGAAAGTTTAAAACCCAGAGCTGTTGTTGGGAAAATACACAAATATTATATTATGCCGTCATTTTATGATGCAGATACAACAAGACATTTACTTTGTATCTTGAAACAATAAAATTAAAAATAATAATACAAAAATAAATCTAATAGGTCCTTAAGGTTTAAAAATGCATTCCCATTATTAAATAGAAGTTTTCATGAGAAGGGAGTAAAATCCTACTAATATTATAAACGCGAAAGTTTGTGAGTATGTAAGTATGTATGGATGGATGGATGTTTGTTACTCTTTCACGTAAAAACTACTGAATGGATTTTAATGAAACTTTACAATAATATAGCTTATACATCAGAATAACACATAGGCTACAATTTATAAAGATATTGTGTGAATTGTTCAAAATATGACGCGGCGCGACGGGAACGGGAAAAAATCCAAATTACCACGCGGACGAAGTCGCGGGCGACCACTAGTGATAATATATTGCTGTCGAATGCGCTATTTTGAATCCAAAGCGAATAAGCGTAGGATTCTAGGGTAGGTAGGAGTAAGTTTCTAAGGTAGAGTCCTGAGGGTAGCGAAGGATTCAAAGTACATCTCCTGTGAAAAAATAATTTTACTCGAAAAAATAATTCACGCGATTTGTTCTTTTTTTGCTTGGATTACTATGAAAGATTTAAGTTCCAAATTCAAATCTCATTATTGCCCGCTAAAAAGTCTCTGAACAAAAAAGAACTACATACTTTAGGCGCATTTATGTAGGAACAAAACTCCACTTTTTAAATAGAAGTGATGAAAATACGAGTACAATAACTTGAGTGTATACTGATGCTCGGACTGGAAAGGTTCCATTTAGCTATTAGCTGTTAGAGGGCTCTACAGTCTAAACCTCAGCGTACAGTCAAGTTATTGCATTGGGAATGCACTTTTGAACCTTGTCTGTTACTTGCGTACTTTTACAAGCTTTTATTTAGCTTAGCTTAAGCTTTTAAGTCGCATGACAATGCAATATTATGATGATAAATAAATATCACCATAATAGCAACAAAGGAAGGAGATTGAAAATAAATCTATGAAGCGAGTGTGAAGGCTGGTGGAAGGTCAAAAAATATGAACATACTGCGACCAAATCGAACATGCTCGTCGATTACTGGTAATTTATACCCATGTTGGACGAGCATGCTTGAAATACTGATGAAAGTTGAGAAAACGAAAAACATTTATGGGTATAAAATGTTAAAACAACGTGACGATACCTGCTGAGATTACTAACAAATTTCTGGTTTCAAACACTATGGTATTAAACATCCGATTCTGCAAGATTAACTTTTCCAACAACTTTCTAAGGAAAATCCCTGACAAATTGCGTGTTAAAGATCTAGTAGTTGGAGGAGTAAAAACGTCAACTAAGCCGGCCCATTTGCTAAAATCTCGGGTTGGAAAAGTGTCAGATTGATTAATTGCCATCGAGAACGTTGTGGAAAGCTATCATGAGTGGTTACAAATGTTTAAACAAATTATGGTAATATGTGTTTAATAAATTATTATGCCAAATGAAAATACCAGTAGATATGGTTTTCTTTTTTTTAAGCAATATATTTTTATTAATAAGTACACAAGAAAGAAAATTTACATTAGAAGAACATACTATTAACACTTACTAAAAACTATACTCTACATACTAAAATCTATACTTCAAAGAATTCCTGCGCATCTGGCAGTGTTCCCAGAAGGCATTCCCAGTAAGCATTGCCACGTTGTATGAGCTAAAAAGTAACCAGCCTTCTTGATCTTGAAAAGAGTCTATCATAAGTTGGGGAGTTTTAATATCACACGTGTTTCTTTGTCTAAAGTAAGTGCAAACAAAGTTTTGTATTATTTACTTATCAAAGGTAGCAGATAGCATACCTATTTGCCACGATAAGTACTTACCAATTGACTGTCCTTAATCTATACTATCATAATCACAGACCTAGCAAGCCACTCGCTTCGTTTATAATAATAATGAATATGACAGTACTTATTCAAGTATCGAATATTCAATTAAGCACTCGCCAAAGTTATTCAGGTTCGGTTCGGGAACATCGTATTGGAAATTTGCAATCATTTGAAAACTCGACGATTTCGATCTGCCAAACTTCTGCTAGCCGCAGGTCAAATCGACGACCTTTCAGTTCATTTAAGTTAACTGTATTAACTGGAGCTGTGTTTCCACTGAACTTATGTTTTCTGTGACTGAACTGTGTTCTTGTCCCAAAATATCTTCTGATACTAAAACCATTTTACATTTGGTAAGTATTTGTTTAAGTACATGTCAACTACTCAAAAAATATAGGTTATTGGTCAGGGTTGGCAGTTAGAGACAGCAGATTTTAAAGGCCATAATTATCGGGCATGCGGGTCCCCTACCATGACATATAAATACTTGTACGGTTTATGGTTTAAGACATTTATTTCTCAAAGATTTACAACAAATCACTTACGAGAAATTATAAACTATTACACAATCGCACATGGTTCAGTTGTACATTGTATTAACTTATTAACTATTAGGTAGATACTTACTTACATAAAACTACAATATTTATCATATAACGTGAAAACCTATGTAATGTGAGTAATATTATTATCTAAACTACCCGCCACCACATAGACGAGTATGTTGTATGTTGTGGGTAATCGTGCAATGATCCACCGAGCCTTTTCCCAACGTAGTTGGGGTCGGCTTTCCAGTCTAACTGCGATTCGGCTGAACTTCGATATTTCACGTGAAGCGACTGCCATCTGACCTCTACAACCCATGGGCGATATTGAAGTTCTGTAGTTAAACCGGTCGAATTTTTGATTTAGGGCTCTAACTACCCTTAACGACTGCTATAGATGTTCGTATGACCATCGGGACCGACGGCTTAACGTGTTCTCCGAGGCACGGAGGGGTCTGTGTTTTAAGAAATGGTCACCCATCCTAAGACCGGCCTGACTAGATGTTGCTTAACCTTTGCAATGTGTGTGCTAGCCACGAGCCCCCTGTGGGTACTCGTGCAATATCGAGCAAAGTACCGGTGATCAAATATATTTGTTACTACTTCTACCTAGTGAACCGGTCCGAGGTCGATGTTAACATAATTAAGAGGTGTATACACTCAAGCTTCCGGGGATACCAACAGCAAGACAGTTGTATTTACACTGTGATATTATATCATGTGTATTTATATACCTATTATATATTTATTTGTTTGTTTTTTCTTATTTTATTTTATATATATATTTTTGCTTCTTATTCTATAGGTACTTACTAATCAAAATCCTTAAGAATGTGGTCCTTTAAACGTTTCTTGAAAATAACCAATGATTTATTTTCTATAATGTTTATTGGCAGTTTATTACTTGTAACACCAAAAGCACATTTGGAGCTATAGAAGAATAATGGAGAAAGGAGAATTAAGGAAAGGGGTCTCTGGAAATCCCACATACCAAAACACAGCATAAATTAAGTATTTGAAATAGATCTCTACTGGGAAGATGAAACAATCAATGTACCTTTTAGTTACCAGATCTAACATTTTCATGGCGATGTTTTCTTATAATATACAGTGTTAACATTTAGAATAATAACGTAGCCACTAAGGCCCTGTGGTGTCGTAGGATCCAATTACTGGAGAAAATAAAAAGCTAACAGAGCCTGCTCTTGTTTGCTTCGATGGATGGCACGCAAATTCATCTACCTTAACAAAATTGACTTTAACTTAGAAAAATGTTAATATTGCGTAAGTTTTAGTATTTACACCGAGTGTTATAAAACTAGACTTATTTATTTTGATTATACCCTGTTAAAGTTGCGTTAATATTGGTATTGGTACAATTTTTAGCCACCAAAATCGATATCATTTGGACATTGCCCCATAAATTTGTCTGTTATGAATACATGGCTTTTATGGCATGCACATAAATATAAAACGCACTGACGCCCTTCGACGCGTAATTTATAAGCAAAATACCTACTTTGTGTAAAAATATACCTACATTACAATCATTAATTTCTGTACTAGCAACAGCTGAACACTCAGTCTCAGACATTACTGCACTTTACTGTGTCATAACGGCAATATGTTATGAAGATTATGCTAATATTATTTTTAATTGGCCGGATGTAGTAGGTAGGTACAGGTCGCGAGGCGTAAGCGGAGCTTTTTTGTGTGAGTGACCACGAAAAGTAGAGTAAAAACTCTTTTTGTGTACAACAAATGTGTGTGTAAAAGAGGTCACATACTTACTCGTATAAGTGCAAGTACACTGCACTCACACAAATGCAAAGCTCCGCTCACGCCACGCGACCTGGACGTATCTTTAACTGGTAAAAGAATATTTTATGGCCTGATAAAAGTTTTACGTTATAAGTACGAGTGTTCATATCATATGTAGATAATGTTTGTGGGAATCTTAATAATTCTTTTACTAGTCATTACTAATAATAAACGTGAAAGTTTCGTTATTTTGTTATTTGTGTCTTTGTGTTAGAGCGAGAATTTAAGGAAAATTGAAAAAAAAAACTAAGCATTTCGAAGAATTTAGTAGTCAAGCTAACTGAAATAACTACACCTTACCTAAATATATTTTTACTGTACAACACGGTTCGTTGTAAACATGCCAAACTCGTTCTACAAAAAAAGGTTTGGTACTAAAAATAGCAACAACAGGCTAAGTCTAGAGCAATCAATGTATGGAATCCCATACGGATGTTTGCCGGCTCAGGCTATCAGCCGGCACAGCTGGCGGCATTAGAGGCTTTGTTTCTAAATCGACCAGTTGCTCAGTAAGCTGTCGGCATTCATCCTAATGGCACATACAGTAGTTTAGCGGCTGATTGCGACCAATTATAAACTATCGGACATCGGTATGGTTGTAATTCGAAATTTATGTACTTTTGAGTCGGACTTCTGCTTTGTAACTTTTTAATTCTTTCATGTAGGGATGCAAAATAAATTGCCATCGAATAATATTCATAAAAAGAAATAACCCGACTGTACTGTGTATATATACCAAACATTTAATAAACAGGCAGGACTCACTTCAATATTGATTTATTTAGTATTTAGTACCTAGATACAAAATAAAAACAATGTCAATCATCACCCCTGAACCATTCCCCAACTTAGTTGGGGTCAGCTTTTCCAGTCTAACTGCGATGAGGCTGAACGTCGATATTTTACGTGGAGCGACTGCCATCTGACATCTACAACCCATGGGCGATATTGAAGCTCTGTAGTTAGACATGTTGGATTTTGTTTTAGGACTAAAATAAGAATAATGTCACTCCATGATACAAATAGAATAAGAATTAATAAGCAGCTAAGTATATTATAATTTTGAAAAATAAGTTTGAAACCCGTTGCCTTGCGATGAAATACCTACTACTTACACCACACTTTGACATACATATTTTATGTGAAAATTCCTTACATATTAACGAAATACACCCTAATAAAATGTTTTATAGGCGGTTTTGGAACTTAACCTATAAACTGAGAGTAGGTAGGTATTAGACCACCAGTGCTTTTACAGGCTATGTCCGCTTTCTTCCCAAAGTTTTCAACCCGGAAGCTAAAAGAATAATAATAATTCCGTTTTAAACCCACAGCAAAAATCGATTCCGTTTTCTACCCACAAGGATTGTAGCTATGTACTTATTCAAAATTTAGGTTAGATTAGGATGTAACGGCAGCAAAAGAAATATTTGTATCGTTACTTGTTAAAATGTTTTATTTTAATACTTTAAATTTTCAATTACGTTATTACATAAATAAATAAAATAAATAAATATATTAGGACAATGCACACAACGCCATCTAGTCTCAAACTAAGCAGAGCTTGTGATATGAGTACTAGATAAACTGATATAACTTCGGTACAAACGCATATGTCATCACACAAAGTTTGTCCCGACCGGGAATCGAACCCGAGACTCCGGCGTCGAAAGCCGATGCACTACCGACCACGCCACCGAAGCAGAAGTAGAGGATTATATAAGTGAATTGACTATTAATGTGACTGCTTCAGTGGCGCGGTCGGTAGTGCATCCGCTTTCGACGCCAGAGTCTCGGGTTCGATTCCCGGTCGGAACAAACTTTGTGTGAAAACAGATACGTTTGTACCTAAGTCTGGATGTTTCCTATGTATAATGTGTATGTATTTACAAAAAATAAATGTATATAAGTATTTATATCAGTTTATCTAGTACTCATATCACAAGCTCTGCTTAGTTTGAGACTAGGTGGAGTTGTGTGAATTGTCCTAACATATTTATTATATTTATTTATTTTATGAATGTAATCAAACAAGCGGTATAACATTATGTAAATAACAATACGTAAAATAGAGATCTACATTTAACGAAAGCATACTCTTTAGGTACCAAACCTACTGTACATATCAACATCATAAAATTTCGCACATATTATTATTATAAATGGCAACAGTTCAAAATCAGTCTTATTAAAACTATGTATACTGTCAAAAATCACAAATTTTGAATAACAATAAATATAAACATGGATTAAAATCACAGCTTTTTAATGACTACCCACCATCTAAAAAAATCAAGTTCTTAAGAAGACATTGTAAATTCGACACCCAAAAATTACAATTAAATGAACGTAAAGAATCAAAGTATTGTAGAAATTAAATCATACATTCGTTGACAATAACTACAAAAATCACCATATTCATGTTGTTTTAATTCAAAAATTAATCAGACTAGTTACTCCAAGCATTGTTAAAAATATTTGTACATGATGTGATGCCACAGCAAGATAGCGCTTTTGCACAACGCCAAATAACTGATGTGTCCTTATTTTAACGCCTTTTGTAGTATTCTCTGCCACCGCACACTAAAATTTGTTTATTTCCTTTCGATTGCGTTAAATAAAATTCTGTGTCACTGGATTCAACATTTTCACTTGTACTTGGTCCTGGATTTTGAATTTTACTAATTTGATAATTTCCTCAACGTTCACTCTTATCTTGAACTGATGGGTTACTAACTGATAAAACCTACACAATAGTCATAAAAACTATAATCCTTTCAAATATAGCTGTCTCTTTCACTCCCGCCTTATATCAATGAGATAGACAGAGAAAACTTAACTGAATAACTAACTGACAAGACACACAATAGTTATAAAAACTATAATCCTTTCAAATGTAGCTGTCTCTTTCACTCCTGCCTTTATATAATGAGATAGACAGAGAAAGTGATATGGATGTTATTGGTCACTTTAAGTTTCTCTGTAATCTCATCGAAACCATAAATAAGTTATCAACAGAGACCCAAAACACGATTTTAACTATAGTCCGGCAATTTGTGCGCGACCGTCCCGCGGGGTGACAGACGGTGACGGAGACGAGGTAGCGCGTCATTCTAGCACACGGCTACACACGAAGAGAAGTTTGCCAGGATAAATCTTGCGATAAGTTGTACTTACTTGTGACGTAATATAGGAGTAAATAAAAAGATGGAACTACTTTTATTATTTACATTTTTTTATTGTGCTTGAGGACAAATTATTAGGAAAACTAAAATTATGATTTTATTATAAATCAATTTCCATATCACTTTCATGTTCACTCTCTGTTTGATCTTCTTCTTCATAACTTTCGTCGTCATCATCATCGTCGTTTTCACCCAGTTGAACTATGAATCTAAAAAGACAAAAATGTACTATAGAAATAATAAACAACTTCACGTACAATGACATGATTCCGAGATTATAGCTTGAGCACTCTGCCAAGTTAAAGCAATAATAATCGATTATGTTAATAAACAATAACGTACCTGTCCATTTCATCGTCAAATACTCGATCTCAATTATAATATTCGTCCTCGTTTTTTATGACATGATTATCATAATCGCGCCACTGTTCAACCGAATAATTAGAAAAAAGCCATTCTAGATCTTTTAACTTTTTATCTAAGTTCCAATCAAGGGAAGTCCTTGCGAGCTCGCCTTTTACGTACCCCCACACGAGTTCAATTGGATTTAAATCCGGATGGTATGGGGGTAAGCGAAGCACGATATGTCCATTTTCCTTTAATATTTCATCAATTTTGTACTGTTTCTCCGTGTTTTGCTCATTAATTATTTTCATTAGATCACATTTACGCATAGCGCTATCATACTGAACACCTCGCCGTTCTAACCATTGCTGCATTTCGCTTTTCAGGGTACTCATTGTAGGTTTTTTATCGATCTGAGTGCTATGGTAAGCGGCGTTGTCCATTACAATAACAGAATTCGGAGGAATGTTTGGTAACAGTTTTTCATCGATCCACTTTCAAAAATTTGTTATGATAATCAATGTTGTTTATGATAATCACCGGTCTTGGAATGCGATGTGAACATCAATAAAGCATTAGGTACAATGCCATTGCGACTGCCAGCGTGTACAATTACAATACGAGGTCCTTTACCGATGTTTTGCATAGCCCCGCGTTCTGTATTAGACTGCCAGCATTTTTGTGTCACGTGATTTTTATTCACGTAGGTTTCATCTAGGAAAATTATTGACTTAACGTCTCGGCAGTATTTTCGCCTTACAAAAATTGGTACATTTTATGTACAACTTCCTTAACTTGTCTTGAGATAGCCTTACTCATCCTGAGATCTTAATCTCGTGTGCGTCGAACTCAAAGTAGTACGGAATATCAAGCACGTGTTGCCGCTTCGACTGCGCGGCCGAGACTGCCGTATTTGACGCGCAGATGCACGCGTTTCCCTTCCCCGCTGCACCACCTAGCTACCCGCTGACATCTTTAGTACTTCGTCCCCGCCACCGTCTGTCAGTGCAGGACGGTCGCGCACGAGCTTGCCGGACTATAATTTTGTTTCCAATATACCCTTTAAGAACAATATAAATATTATTAGTTAACCTTGTTTTTTGTCTGTCTGTACCAAGTAAGTGTTAAATTACAGCGGGAAGAAACAGGAACACTTTTCGGGTAGAATACTGAATAAAATAATATTTTTATTATCGTGGATACAAAACGGAACCACTTTTGGGAAGAAAACGGAATTTTTTTTTTTGCGGGTTGAAACTTCGGGTTGAAAAAGGACATAGCCCTTTTACATCCTAACTTGTTCGATCGATATTACTACGAGTAGCTAGACCACAAAAAAAGAACTACGCAGAACAGAAGACAAAATAAACATGAATTAATTCTTATTCAAAATAATTGGCAAGTTGACTGGCAAGTAAAAAGTTAAACTGACTAACAATCGAAAAAAAATACTATCTAATGTATTTTCTGATATATCTCTAGGTCAGAATATGTACAAAACAACAGAAAAAAAAACAATTACGAGAAGCTTAAATATAAACTACAAACTATATACTATCTAAAACTAAAACTAAAAACCTAAAATTAAAAATGTAAAACATCCCAGTTCTAGGCAGAGTGCCCATAACACAGGCAGCATTCCCGCACTGGATTGCCAGTGAGAGTCTTTGCGCGAGAAAGCTGCCTGCGCGGGGATCACCAGTCTCAGCCCTCAGACGCTTGCTGAGTTCCGTGAAGAGCTGATGCGCGCCGTGGCCCCATGAACCTAGATATCTAGTGAACTGTTTGATTAATCTGAATTTAAATTGTTTTGGATTATAATCTTTTTATGGTTATCAATTTAATGACACTCCAACCGCGTGGAACTGTTTCCTCGTTCTCGTTCTCCACAGGAACTCGGGATAAAAAGTATTAAAATAAATATCTGCATTATGTTTCAATGTCACAATCAAGGTTGGTTTTTAAATGGGGTCTAGTTCATAATATCGACAGTCACGACATCGATGGTCGCTGTATCGACAACGTTCCATCGACAGTACCCCAAATCCATGGTACGCTACATCGACAGTACGCCAAAAAGATAGTACGCTATATCAACAGTACACTAAAACGACGGTACGGTACATCGACAGTACACCAAATTGATAGTACGCTGCATCGACAGTACACCAAATCGATAGTACGCTGCATCGACTACCCGACCCGAGCCAGATTGAAATAAGAAACACAGGATTTTTTAAAACATTTTAATCACAATTTGTTAAATCTGTAAATTGCTTGATTTTGATGTAACCTATACAGCGATCATCGATGTCGTGACTGTGGATATTATGAACTAGACCGTCACCATGGTGGGGTAAAATTGGCCCGAGCGAGATAGTTTAGAGTATGTTTTACCCCTCTGTAACATTGTGTCATTAACAGAATAAACCTTAATTTAGTGCATTACTGTCGAGTTTTGCAATCCTACTGTATTTAGAGAAGTCAGTTCTTTATTATTACTATGTCGATGGAACGTTGTCGATACAGCGACCATCGATGTCGTGACTATTATGAACTAGACCCTTTTAAATGATGCCCTAATAAACAATCAAACAAAACAAAGTACCCACCTAATATAATAATTAGAGGTAACATTAACATTCACACAACGAATGTAGAATGCATAATAGAAAACTACGTATAAAACTATTTTTATATCTACCCTCAATGCAAAATTACCAAATAAATGTTGATCTCATGAACAATTGATGTAGTCAACTGTTGATGAAACGAACTGTTGATCTAATGAACAATTGAATTCATAACTTGTTGGTGTAGTAAGCCATTGATATTTTAAACTGCTGATGTCATGGCGTTGGCATATTGATTGTTGATCTTATGAACTGTTGATCCCACGTATGTATCCCCTACCAAAATATGTGTAGAGACGAGATAAGTAACCTAAACCTTAAACATACCAAATAATTAACAATATGAAGCCTGGAAAGGGAACCGTCGCAGGTTCGAGTCCAGTCCAGTTTTTATGGGTTATATTGTAAAATTATTTGAGAAATATGAAGCTAATCTCAATATTGTCTAAGTAGTATTACGCTTATTTAGGTACTCTGTTCACCAAATCATCTCATTCAGAATTCTACTCTTTTGGAACCTCGACGACCTCGATCTACGAATCTTCTGTTAATCTTAGGTCAATTCAGCAATCTGTTGAGAGTTTGTTAACTGAATTAAGATTAAGAGTATTTGTTTAGGTGTTTCTCAAGGTTAAAGTTTGAGATACGTCTTGTTCCCCCAAAGAGTAGGCAGGGGAATATTTTACGCTTATATTTTGTCCCTTGTTGGTCCCACGTTTAGGAGGCGAGCATGTTGGCACTAATTGAATCGTATATCCTTATAAGCCAGGGTCTCGTCTTCTGTCTGTCCGTCTGTCTTGGGCTGTATCTCATGAACCGTGATAGTTAGAAAGTTGAAATTTTGCTCTATAACAACAAATACTAGAAAACAGAATATAATATATATTTAAGGGGTTTCTCTTACAACAAAAGTGATTTGTTTGCCGTTTTGGTACGGAACCCTTTGTGTGCGAGTCCGACACGCACTTGGCCAGTTTTCTAAAAGACAGAATGGTATATTAGTTCATTCCCTTTACGACAAAAAAGCATGGCATCCATTATGTAGAGACTGGAGACTCCTGAACGGAAAATCCCCTCACCATATGCAGGTTCCCACATTTAAGAATCAGATTCCGTGCAATAGGTTTCGAGGGGTTATGTTCGTTCCTAGTTTCTATGGTAACACACTAAGTACCTACAGGTATATTTTTTTTTGTATTATATGTGGTAATTCAGAAAATAGTCATCTAGGACCTAGAATTAACGTGACCTTTCCTGAATTGTGCTAATTCTTCCAAATCTGTTCAATTGTTTACGCGTGAAGTGACGGCACAAAAATATGAGAAGTAACAAACATCGTTCCCGAGTATTGCGATATTTATAATCTCCAAGATAAACATATTAATAAAATCTTATATCTCGATAGGCTATCATACAAAGCTCTACCTTTATTATCTTCAAAGAAATAAACCAAGTATAATGTACCTACGTAGTGAAACGGACGCGTTTTGAAACAGATAATCGTTATATTTTTGAAAGATTCATAGTGCTTTTTATAGTAAACTTAGCTGATCACCACAGCTCCGCCAGCGTGATTTAGTTTACTTGGTCCTGGTACCCGTGGGAACACATTACCGGGATAAAAAGTAGCCTATGTTACTCAGGGTGAATGTAGCTTTCCAATGGTGAAAAAATTTTTGAAATCGGCACAGTAGTTTTTGAGTTTATTCATTACAAACATACAAATTTTTCCTCTTTATAATTAGTATAGATGAATACTAAGTAAATATTAGCTCAGATTAAATAAATTCGGTTTTCTTATTGATAGTTGAACTGTGTCAACACTTAGGATAAAAACGTGGGTGAAACCCCTGCGGTGTCGTGGGATCCAATTACTAAAGAAAATAAAAAGCTAACAGACCCTGGTCTGCTCTTGTTTGCGTCGATGGCACGCAAACTCATCTATATATCTATAATAACGAAGTTGACTTAAACCGCTGTGTTTTCGACGCTTATGTAACGAAAATTTAGATGTGTGGTTTTGAATAATAATTTAAGTGTAAGTTGTAAGAACTTAAGACAGGCAGTAACTGTAAATATCAATATTTCTATCCTTCAATGGGGAGCCATAGGGGTCTTAGTGGTCCAAACTAACCTCACCTGCAAGTGGAACACCTGCCGACAAACCGACGATGCTTTGGTTTTCATAAAACTATCCGGTTAAGGTCAATAGGCTCAGAGCTGATTACGTAGGACCAAAAATAGCTGGTGAAGTGTCATTATGTCAGCAGAATCATTAGGTATCCGACAAGACGTTACATTATCAAGCATTATTGTTTATACCTATTCCTTTACAATGACATTAGTGAATAAGAAGTAGTACTCACCTATTTTATCGATTTGCATTTGATCAGTATCTAAGGTGGTATCGGTAACGTACATAATGAAATGTGATAACTGGAATTAACTCCCATTAAAGATGCCGTTAATTATGATTAAGCGATAACATCTAAATCTGATGATTGAATGTTTCTTGAAGTTAATCACAGATATTTGTTTCACTAACAGATGGTCGCGGATCCGTCCTGTCTGATGATTGGATGTTTCTTGAAGTTAATCACATATATTTGTTTCAATAATAGACGGTCGCGGATCCGTCCTGTCTGTCGTCGGATCTGTCCTGTCTGTAGTATCATGATGATGTGCTCAACCCAGTAACAATAGAAGTTAATGTGCGATATGGATAAATCAAAAATAAAATGTTATGTCGTGCAACCCCTGCGTATCCTACCCTCTGATAAAGATCCCTTGAGATGGCGTGAAACTAGTTGGCTAATGTCAACTATAAAACTGATCTTAGTACAATTACTGTAAATGTACTTAGATCAGTTGCGAATGTGTAAATAAATTAAACATTCTGAACATAGGTACATGGCTATTTTCAGCCGGTCAGTGCTTTTGTTATACGCAAGCGATGTAGATTACATAGGTATTGCAATATCTTTAAAATTACGAGGTAGGTTACAGTTAAATATTGAAATAGAAATTATAAATCACAAAAACTGAAAATGTCATCGGTAGGACTCCAACCCAAGGTTTTACCTTACAGGAGAAATCCTCTGACCAATTGAGCTACGATACCGACAACATCCAATCTTTGCTTCATATTATAATAATTTCTAGCAAGCGCTAGATTCAAGGTTGGCCTTAAAATTTTAATACTTTTTAAATGAATTGACTTTCTTGCCAAGATAGTAAATTCATATATATTTTTATGATTTGCTGTATATAATATACATAATTTAGACAGAAGCCAAAGTTATTACTATGATAAAATGTATGATCTCCCATAAAACAAAAGAGTGAATTTATTGATACAGTACCTATATCTTATCTACTTACAGTATTGTACAGTAACGCAAATCTATATGTAAACTCATTTACCGGGGCTAGTCAGATCGTCATTAATATGTTGCACCCGCCAGCAAAAATATATGTTACCGGCTTAGATGAACTATGTATATACTAGATGGCGCGTCTCCAAGCAATTACTACTATAGAAACACTTCAGCTTACGCTTGTTTGACGTTGTGTGGGTGTATAGTGGTGCCTGCTAAAGAAACTTTTTCTATTTTCCCATTTTATTTAGGAAATTTTCAGGGGAAAAACATAAATTAAAAAGTTGCAAATAAAAAGTTAACAAGCTGCGTCCAACATTTAACTTTTTATTTTTAATTTAACTTTGACTTTTAACTAATTATTTTTAAATTTTGACTTTTAACTTTTGACTTTCAACTTTATATTTTCAACTTTTAATGTTTATTTTCATTTTTAACTTTTTAATTTAACTTTTTTTTAAGTTTTTATTTTTAACTTTTCATTTCTAACTTTTCAACTTTTTTTTTAACTTTTTAGTTTTTATTTTTAATTTTTAACGTTTTAATTTTAACTTTTATTTTAACTTTTTATTTTTCATTTTTAACATTTTTAACTTTAATTTTAACTTTTATTTTTCATTTTTAACTTAATATTTTTAAATATTGGATAGAAACAGGCGTTACTTGGCGAAAAAAAACAATGGTAAATAAAATGTTTTAAGAAAAAACTTTTTAATTACCTATATAATAGCATTAATTTTTCGCAGAATCAAAAAGACAACAAAACGTCGACAATTGTTTCGCCTCTAAACGAGGCATTATCAAGACTGTCTCAGAGAGAACAGCAAAATTCGTGGTTGGAACGTGTTTGCTTATAAGTAATGCTATTATATAATTTAAAAAGTTTTTTCTTAAAACATTTTACTTACCATTGTTTTAATATTTTTAATTTTTATTTTTTACTTTTATTTTAACTTTTTATTTTAGCAGCCATATTGGATTACGAAATGGACACGAAATTCTTACTTAACATACCAAAAACCTTGCCCGACAGTTGGCTGGTTTTTATTCGATAAACTTAACGTATCATCTTTTCTGGGTACATCACTATACACTCGCTTTTCTCGCTTGACCATTTTCAAATTATTTATTTTATGTATTTTCTAATGACTTGTCCAACACCTATTTCTACTAATATAAATCGGGGAGTTTTGGCTGCAATACCAACAAAAATGACAATTATAAATTACACATTATTTAAATATTGATTCAATAAAATTATGATGAACCATGAGGTACTTACAGATGGTAGGTGACTTTGCTGGTTGTTTTTAATCGTCCTGTGTAGTTTCTGCAAACTTTTATTGCACATTTAGGAATATTTAGGTCCAAAAATTTTGATCGCATAAACAACCGTAACCCTTGACAACACAATTGTCAATAAAGAGCGGGAAGCTGTTTATGACCTAATGGTTCCTGAGATTGCGATGCGTTTGTGACAATCACGCATATCACTGAGGAACAGAGGCAGAGGTGCATTATATACCCACATCTTCTGCATTCGCACAATATAAATTGTAACACGATGTAAACAAAACTATATTAAAAAAGAAAATGGATAATCTACCTGAGTTTGGGTGCAAAGGGTGCAAAGGGGCTCTACCAACATCTTTAGAGCCCCAGCGACTTCACCTGCTAGTGGCGCACCTGCTGATCAACGGACGAGGCTCGTTAATTTATGGTACCTATGGAGTGGCTTCGGCCCCTACATGGGTACCAGGTGGTACAACAGTGTTGGTCCGGGGGGGTACCACCGTGCAGCTGTGCTAAAGCCCCCCAAGTAACCCAGCCCAGGCTGAGTTGCGTTAGGGGTTCAGCAGCTGCACCGCCGGGCCCGGGGCGATGTATGGTGCAGCAGGCATGGGACCACTGGGGGCGAAACGGAGTCTAGTGTGGGTGGTGTGGGTCGATTCGCCGGCCAGGGAGACCCTTAGCAACGGCGTTGCCGCGGCCGCCCGCAACACAGTCATGGGGCCCGCCTGGGATCAAACACCCCAGGAGGCTGGCCCACATGTTGCGCATAATCCTGATGTGGGATCGCCGCTCCGGGTGGTAACCGGTGTGGGGTAGCGGCGGCCTTGCATCAGGGGGGTTTGGGAGCCCTTCCGTCCGGCGAGTCGGCTCCGACCTAACCACACGGTTCTAGACAAAGCTAGCCCCTGCGCTTTGTCACTTACTGCTGCACCAGATGTCGCCCTGTCTTCACGCTTCTTCGTCTTCAAAATCTACAATGGCAGTGCAACAAAAAATAAGTAAACGTTACACAGCGGCCCTAGGAAACCCCACGGCTTAACTTTTCGAGGTGGAGTTCACTAACGTCCGTGGACTCCATGCGAACCTCGATGCCGTCCACCATCACCTTGAGACGGCACGGCCCGCTGTGATGTGCCTCACGGAGACACAAATACGCCGCCCTGACGACACGTCTTACCTGTGTTACCCCGGCTATGTCATCGAGGAACAATTTCGAGACAAAGCCGCGGTGTGCGTGTTCGTTAGGGCGGATGTTTGCTGCCGCCGGTTGCGCTGCCTAGAGAACCCCTCCAATTCTGTCCTTTGGCTGCACGTAGACCATGGCTCTATGAGCCAGATCTATTGGTGCGTCTACCGTTCCCACACAGGGGATTCTGAGACAACAAAGCTCTTCCAGTACCTCAGCGAGACGGCTGATGAAGCGCAGGTGCGGTTCCCGAACGCTGACCTAGTATTTCTGGGGGACTTCAATGGCCATCAAATTGAATGGCTGGGGTCCCTCAAGACTGATCATGCGGGTAGGGCCGCCCATGCGTTCGCTCTCTCCCACGGTCTGACCCAGATGGAATGCGGGATCACCCGGATACCAGACAGGTCAGATCACGCGCCCGCTCTGCTGGATTTACTGCTGACGAGTCGCCCAGCCCAGTACAGTGTTTCGGTAGGAGCCCCATTGGGTAGTTCCGACCACTGTGTTGTTCACGCTGGCATGAAGGTATCACCTCCTGCACGTGCTGTACAAATGTCACGACGACTATGGCACTACTCGTCAGCGGATTGGGACGGTCTACGCGATTACTATGCGTCCGTCCCCTGGAGCCAGCGCTGCTTTGTAGGAAAGGCTCCCTTGGATAGCGCTTCTGCGATTGCTGGCGAGATCAGTTTAGGGATGGAATATTACATCCCTTTCACTGATGTCGCCAGTATCCGCAGAGCCCGTCCCTGGTTCGGGCGAGATTGTGCCAAAGCTGTTCGACAAAAACAGTCGGCATATCGCGCCTGGATCAGGGCCCGGGCTGTGCGCGACCCAAACGTGGGCCACCTCAAAGCAGCGTACAACCGGGCCACAAAATCCAGCAAGAGGGCCTTTAAGAGAGCGGATGCCCAGCGCATCACGCGGCTTGGTCAGGAGCTCACTTCCCATCCCACGGGCAGCCGTGGATACTGGCAACTGGCCAAGGCCGTGCAATCTAACTTCTGTCAGCCCTCGCTGCCACCGCTGCGTTACCCAGATGGAACACTGGCTCACAAAGCCCAAGAGAAAGCGGATATGCTCGCAGACCTCTTTGCGGCTAATTCCCGGGTCGACGACCGTGGCCTGCAGCCACCCGCCATCGCCAACTGTGGCTACACTATGCCTGACATTGTACTCAGGCAATGCGATGTACGGGCAGTGCTCACTCGACACGCGGAAAGCCAGTGGCCCCGACGGCAGTGGTACTACGGAAATGCGCAGCTGAGTTGTCTCCTGTACTAACTCGTCTGTACCGCCTGTCTTACTCCACAGGAATCGTGCCAGAGGTCTGGAAAGAGGCGAACGTACAACCGATCCCCAAGAAAGGGGATCGGTCTGATCCGGGCAACTATCGACCCATAGCTGTCACCTCAGTCATCTGCAAGGTGTTTGAGCTCCTCATCAACAAGCAGCTCATGCGATATCTCGAAAATCACTCGCTACTAAATGATCGGCAATAGGGCTTCAGGCCAAAACGATTAACGGGTGATCTTCTGGCATTCGTAACGCATGTCTGGGGTGAGGTTATGGAAAGGCACGGCGAGTCCTTGGCGATTAGCCTGGACATCGCCAAAGCCTTCGATAGAGTCTGGCATGCTTCGCTCCTTTCCAAGCTTCCGTCATATGGTCTACCTCCTCAACTGTGCAGCTGGATGGCCAGCTTTCTGAACGAACGCCGAATGCGGGTCCTCTGCACTGGCCAGGCTTCTCGCTTTTTGCAAGTGAATGC